>CAKNXH010058645.1:36306-46991 GCA_932178445.1 Andricus quercusramuli | reverse complement strand
GTTCGAATTTTCAAATACCATGAACATTAATTATTATTATACCATTAAGCCATTTCCCTTTCGGGGTAGGCGTGATTCGCTCGGTTGGAAAATAGTAATGTGGGGAAGGAGATATACATTTTTCAGATTGATCTAGAATTTGCGTGTTATTTATTTAACTAACACGTTCGTCCCGCAACACTGCTCCGACCCAGATGGCTGATCAATCTCTCTAGTGATCACCCCAAGTAAAGAACCTCAAAAAATTATTATGTGTGCGGTCCCCCACTTGGGCCTATTAGTACCTAAAGTATTTTGTTTCAGGTGTCATACACTCTACTCACATTCTTTTTATAAACTATTTGTCGGCACACTTTTCTGTCCTGGCATACTTCTCTACCTTCCTTCACGTACATGCATTTTTTCATGCAAGCTCTCGTGTTTCTATGGCTTCTTATGTCTCTTCAGATTAATGTCTCATTTGCAGATTCTAACCATTCTTTTGGCGGTCTACCCCTGGGCATTCTGCCATTTACTTCACCTTCATTGACTTGTTTGGTTAGTCGTTCATCTTTCACTCTTTCAAGATGTCCGAACCAACTTAACAGATTTCTTTCCAAAATGTCAACTATAGTGTCTCTCCTGTATCACATTCTGGGAGGATTGTCTCGTTTCGGACTTTGTCCATCAGTTTTTTCCCAAAAATTGTGCGCAGAGGTATCATGCCAATCACGCTAATTTTACCCTTATCCTTTTCATAACGTGTCCATGTCTCGCTACCGTATAGCGTATCGCCATTTTAGCTTTTTTTGATATATTTTTAATTCTGCGGATGGACCTGCTATACCGATAACCTTCTGACCCTCGTTTATGCGCCTATCTATCTCTCCATGTATCTTCCCGTCACTAGTGAATAGGCTACCTAGATATATATGCTTATCAACTTGTTCTAATTTCTCATCACTTAGGACAATGTTGCAAATTGTTTTATAACCTTTTCCTTCAAACATTATGATTTTTGTTTTATTCACGTTAATTTTTGCAGTGTTAAAAATGATATCCCGTAGCCCTATCTATGCGTTTGTTTAACTTATTCTAAAAATCTATCCGCACTTCCGGTTTCTGTACATTTCCAATCTTCTTTCGCGTTTGTTTCGTTTGTTTGGTTCTCTTTCTTCTTCATCCCCGCCCTAAGCTCATTTTGGAGACTAGTAGGTAATGGTCAGTATTACATTCAGAGCCGCTCATGACTCTTGTATCTTTGACCAGTTCTCTTAGTCTTTCATCCACAATAACAAAGTCAATTATACTGTGCCTTTTTTCTTTACGCCAGCTGTGAATGCGGATCATTCTATGTATAAACCAAGTATTTGTAGTAAATAGGTCCTTTTCTTAGCATAAGCTAACTAACTTTTCCCCGTTATAGTTTTTTCTTGTTGGATCCCCAGAATTTTTTAGCACCCTTTCTGTATTACGGTGGGGGGAGGGGGGGGGGGGTGCAAGGAATGGAAACCGAGAGACTCACAATTGGTTGACGTTTTATGCTGAGAAGTTCACCAGCCCTCAGCAACGTTGTATTAGGTAGAAGTTCCTTTATGAATTTTTATCCAAAATGGCTGGCTAACGAACTTGACCTTTAGTTTAGGAGACTCAAAGAGTATACCAAAGGACAATCGAATCGATCAATTCTTTCGAAAGTCATCGTGCTCACAGACTAACATACATACATACAGACAGACAGACACATTCGTAAAAACCTGTTTTTTGGGTTCAGGGGGTCTCAAAACGTGGACATTTGACAAAAACCGGGGGGGTAAAATTTTACACAAATCTAATACCTTCTCTAGATGAGAATGTAAAAAGACGGAGAAAGAGAAAGGAAATGAGAGTGAGGATGGCTTGGTTGTCTCTTTTCCAATTCTCTCCCTCTTTTGTCCTCTAGTTATATACTTGTCTCTAATGAGCCGATTAAAATGTTTTTTTTGGAAACATATTTTGAGGCCTTTCTATGCAATTCTTTTTCATATATTGAGCTGTTCGAATATGTTTTTTCAAAAGAACTGAATTTTGAATTCATAATGTCTCTGAGTCTTTCTGTTCAAAAATAGAATTTTTGCATAGATTGACTTCATAATATTGTGTTTCTAAATTTTCTTCTTAAAAGATTCAACAAACAGAGACATTAAGCCATAGACCTTGATATTTATTCCTTTGGGTTTGGATTTTAATTCCGTTCTCAGGGAATAGGTTTCTGGGTCAACCCTCAAAAAAGTCCATGAGTGTCTGCGAGAATTTTCAGAGGCGCGTTCAGTGGGGCTGAGAGACAAATTCACATTGGTATGATTGAAGTAGACCGCGTGCGTCAAGTCGACAACTAAATTGGTTACCATTGGCTTGCTTATTTAAAATTAATAAATGTGCAAATGAATTATGTACAACAAAAAGTAATTGTAAAACGCATAAAGATATTAAGATAATAATTTTTAAAAAATTTTACAACTGGTTGCGTAAAGGATTTAAATCTCCAAGCTTATTCTGCTAGATATCAAATTCATTTAACAAAGTTGTACGATTGTTTCTTAAATGATCATTTACAGGCTTCACAATTTTCAGTGGTATTATGTATTCCTACGTCTTTCTCAATCTTCGCGACATTACTCATAATACACTTATTTCTATTCGAAATAAATTAGAAGATGGCTATTATTACATTGCAAGAAACTGGATGTGAGCAGATTTTATTTTCAAGTTCGTATTTCTGTATATAAAGTGTTTATAAAAATATTGAAATAAAATATAAGAATGTGTCTGATAATAGAATAAAATGTGTTTGTTTTTCATTACAGAAACATTTATATAATAGCCATCTTCTTATTTATAATTTAATGAATAATAACAAGTTGCTTAGAAGTTAATCGAGTCAACACTAATACTCCTTGAAACTTCTATCTTTTAGAAAAAAAAATGCTTAGTAGAATCGAATATCTGGGTTATTTTTTTCAAGAAGATACACAACCATTATTTAAACAATTTCCTAATTTATTTAACAAAATTTATTATTCTGATATAGAATCTAAAATAATTTCCGTGGATTGTTGTTGAAATTCTTATTTCTCATCAAAAATTTCATTTAAAATAACCATTTTTTAATAACAATCTATGAAAAGTATTTTCGAATCTATCTCAATATTTCTTTCATCTTCTAAGAGTGTAAACGCAAGTGAGTTTTTTCCTAAGTTTAAAATTTTGTTTATCAATAATTTATTGATTCAACCTGGAATCAAATTCTTTAATTTAAAAATTAAGAATAACTCAATTTAATTTTTAAACAGAAATGTTATCATTTGCCGTAGTATGTACTATGTAAATGTTTATTTATACTACATATGAAATTTTCTGAAAAAAATTTCCATTACATGGATTTTATTTTTTTTCCCATAGAATTGAACAGTGCAATTAGTTTTTATGTTATATCTTACAGATTTGAAAAAATTATTTAAATAATTTTAGTTTAAATGAAGAAAAAACTTTTTTTCACGTAAAATCATCCCTTGGTCAAAAAATAATTTTCTGTGGAAAATTATATTTTTCCATAAAAAATTTTTTTTATGCAAAGTCAGTGTTGCAGCAAGTTGTCTAATTCGCAGTCCTCACTAAAATTCTTTTTACTTGGCCACGCAGTTTTCAGCTGTAGCAGAACGCCAAGATTTTTTACTGTGTTTTCAGCCCGATCGATTAGCCGAGGGGCTTGCGCGGTTAGGAATGAGTTGCGTTAGTCTCGTGTCTAGGATAGGTAGTTCGAATCCCCGCAGCGTGCGTCCGATTTTTTAGAGCGTAAAAAGCGAGCGATTGATATAAGTAATAATTGTGTGTGTTATAATAATATTTAAATAAATATATAAGTTGAAGATAATAATATTATAAATTTAAAAAATAATTTTTTATTTTGTATTAGCATAAATGACTAGCTTGACAGTCTACGAACCCTTCCTTGACTGTCTTTGAGAATTTAATATTGGAGTGTTGAACGGCTTACAAAGTTTTCTGTGATATTTTGTTGATGGAGTCTAGGAGTGCTTCACTGACTATGCTGGATGCAATTTAAGAAGTCTTTTATTTCTTCAAGCACTATTTGCATGATTTTCCAATACGATATTTTCAAATTATCAAATGCTTTTAGACCTATCCTAAAGTCACAGACTCGGTCAATGAAAATTTCCAGCACTTTTTTTCCGTGTACCTGTATACGTTTGCTGTACAAATTGAACGCGTAATATCAAACCATTACATAATTTGAAATTCCTAAAAACTTTAGAAATTTTTGTTTAATTTAAAAGTAATTTAAAAACTGAAAATTATATTTCCATACGGATAAAATAATTAAGAGTCGTGCATGAGCCTGTAAAATATATTTAATCTACAGTTGAAAATTCCTGTTTTAAATGACTTGTACGTTTGACAATAAATCTATTTAGATATGTTATCGTCAAAAGTGCGATGTAGTGGTACATCTATATATAAGTTTAGATATCCGTGGAGTATACACTCTTATAATATAGACAATACTTCGGGCACTACGTGCATTGAGAATGCGCCTTAGGAACAGTTCGAAATACATACTCTTTGATTACGGTCGTGACATGTGATCAGCCCAAGGATCAGTCAAGCCCAAGTGTACAAAATGTGCTGCAGGCAGAGCCGGCGCTATACATTTTGCCACCGGTGTGCAAAAATTTTTCCCCCCTTCCTTCGCCCTTCCACTTTTCATAAAAAAAAGAAGAAAAAAATGCATTTTCTACATACTTATGCTCTATGTTTATTTGAACAATATTAATAAAATTTACATTATTAATATTCATTATTTGAGAAGTTGTAGGCTCCGGAAGCTTCGATCATGATTCCTTAAAGAAACCAATCCCAAAGCTACTGGAACGTGTATGTCATCCGCTTCTGATCCTTCTGTCCTAGAAGGTAAGCAAGAGCGGGAAATTTACGCGTGATAACATCGGGCAACACTGTTCCCTGGAGTCAGGTCTCTAGCCGCGGATGACCTTACGTGGCAGACAAGACAGTTGGAGATGAAGGTTTCACCTCTGGATACTTTTTTAGAGCTACCAATCTTTGTAGAATTTAAGAGGAACAGTGTTGACGGACCAGATGGAGTGATCCCAGGAGAACAGCCTTTTGCATCCGGTTCGCGATGAAATGAGCCTGACGCTGGCACGCCGGAATCTTGTTGAGTTGGCTAATAAATGAAGCTTTCATACCTCCAAGGCAGCCGATTATGAGAATTATAAGATGGACTTTGTAGCCTTGGTACAGCCTACTCAGCTCGAAAAGAAGTGCTTGATATTTCGCCCGTTTTTCTCCCTCCTTTGCCGTGATATTACCATCGGCTGGTGCTGAGAATTCAATCACGTAAATGATCTTGTTCTTCAGATCTTGGAGGACAATGTCAGGCTTCGTAGCACTGATACGTTGAGTGGTGGAGAATGAGAAATTCCAGTAGATCTTACACTGATCATTCTCCACAACTGACTCGAGTTCCCCCTGGGCGTATGGCAAGACGGGCAATAGATCAACACCATAGAAATGCCTAAGATGGTAATATATCACTTTTAGAGCTGCATTGTGTCTCTCTATGTACGCGCAGCGTGCATATTTAGAGCATCCACTGAGAACATGTCCAAGTGTTTCGGGCTCTTGCTTGCACGCTCGGCAGTTGGTATCGCGTACAGGTACATTCATTATGCGCTCGCGGTAAGCTAAGGTGTCTATGACGCCGTCTTGACAGGCAAAAAGAAATCCCTCGGTCTCCGATCTCAATCCAGCAGACTTGAGAAACATGTTGGACAGACCCATCGAGAGCTCTTCTCTACGTAGGATGCCGTAGAACTTACCATGGAGGGGTTTCTCAGCATGTTCTCTTAGTAGGAGCGTATGTTCTGCTTCCTGTATACGACTTTTGAGCACCAGAGGTGTTAGTGATGCTAGGCCATGTGTAATGTCGCTGGAATTAAATGGGAGGTCAAGCTCCTCTGCGGCCCTATCTGCTGCATGGTATAGAAACACCGCAGCATTGGCGACTTCATGTTGATGTACGAGTCGCATAAGGGAATCCGTGCTTTTTAGAACTGAGCAGGCTGTAGCCAGAACCGTTCTTCGATGAAGACACTCTAAGCTTAGCAATCCTCTACCCCCTTTATCGCGAGGGAGATATATTCGAGGTACGGAAGATCTAGGATGAAGACTTCGTTGTATTGTCATCATCTTGCGGGTGCTTCGATCAAGTTGTTTCAACTCATCGACGTTCCATTTTACTGTACCAAACGTGTAGAGCAGTATAGGAACGGCTAGCATATTGGTCGCCTGGATCTTATTCTTTCCAGATAATTCGGAAGCCCAAATTTTTCTGAGAATTTGGCGATACCTTTTTCCAAGGGCCGTTTTCAAGTTATGCACATTTTGGGTTTCCGCTTGCGGTATTCCAAGATATGTATATGTTTCTTCAATACCAAGATGTTGAATGGTATTTCCGTCTATGAGTTGAACATCCTGATCGTCACTGGATGATGTAGTTTCTAGTCTCCCTTGGTGTAGGTGGACGCAGGCACACTTGTCCAGTCCGAAGCTCATGCCAATCGCTTTAGAATACCTATTTACCGCATCTACAAGGATGTTAAGGTCCTTTTTTGAGGAAGCAAAGTGTTTAAGGTCGTCCATGTATAAAAGGTGGTTAACCTTATATTCTCTTCTGTTCGGCGGGCCACATAGGTATCCAGAGCTTTTGCCTTGGAGCACAATAGATAGAGGCAAGAGGGAGATGCAGAAAAGTATCGGACTTAGAGATTCTCCTTGAAAGACCCCCCTCTTATATGTGACAAAGCTTGTAGTCAGTTGTCTTTTGTCAGATGTTATGACAAATCTTGTCTGCCACAAGAGCATAAGCTCTTTTATGCATCTCACTATTTTTGGATGCACCTCCATGCACTCAAGGAGCTTGATAAGAAGCTCATGGTTGGTATTATCGAATGCCTTACGGTAATCAATCCAAGCCATGGACAGATTGCGTCGATACCTGATTGAGTCCTGGGTAATACACCTGTCTATTAACAGGTTCTCCCTGCAACCTGCCAGCCCTCTCTTGCATCCACGTTGTTCGACTATTGCACTCCATACCGGCTCGATAGATGTCAATATCCTCTCTTTGAGGATGCCAGTGAATAGCTTGTAGCTGGTGTTTAAACAAGCTATGGGCCTGTAGTTCTTTGGACATGACAAATCTCCGGCCTTAGAGATCAATACCGTGCGTCCTTCCACTAGCCACTGCGGGACGGGTTTTTCTCCGTTTAAGAAAGTAGTAAATATACGAGCTAGATGTTGGTGCGTAGAAGTAAACTTCTTCCACCAAAAGTTGTTGATTTTATCTGGCCCTGGCGCCGAAAAGTTCTTAGTTCTAGCGATAACTTTCTTTACTTCTTCAGCAGTAATTAGTGGACACTCTTCCTCTGGACCTTGTAACCTTTGCCTTTGGCAAAAGTTACGAAAGAGTGATATATCAGAAGCGTCTTCATTTAGCTGATGAGTATCTCCATATACTTGCTCCCAGAAGACTTGAATCTCTTCTCGACTAGGCGGATTTTTAACTGCACATGACGCTTTATTGAACAGATGGGAAGGATTAGTAGAAAAGGTGAAATTTTCCTGAATCCACTTAACTCGCCGTTCAAGGCGTTGTTTCGCTGTTGAAAGAGATCTTACTTTTTGCGTCCAGTGCTGCTTGATGGTCGACAGTTTGCACTTGTTCAGAGTGTGATTTGCTTTCCTCAAGTTTCGAGCAAGTGCCCTAACTTTTGGAGTGAACTTTTTATTTGATGTTATATAGCTAATCACGCACTGAACATTTGATGCATTCCGTCTCGCCGTTTCAATTTTGAACTGAAGCTGTGCAATACGCTCGCGTGTCTTACTCAGACGTACTGAAGTATCGTTACTTCTATCGTCGCTAAGCAGGGAGACCGCCTTCTCGTAAACTACACAGTTCAGATTCCAGAGATTAACATCTTCGGGGAGCAAATCGCGGAGAGCAGTATTAGCTTCAGCTAATTTGTCCATCCTGAGGAAGACTTTTTGGTGGATAGATTTCCTACTTCTCATGTTGGCATTATCGGCTATCTGCAAAGGTGGTCTTGCTGGAACGGGTGGAATGTTCACTGGAGGATGTTGCTCCTCTTCCTGTTGATAAAGAGCTTCATATCCGTTTTTTCGCAAGAAGGATACCTGATCTCTTAAATACTGATGCGTTTTATGAGCATATTCCGGGTGCATATTGCCCCAACTGTCATGTAACCTCTTCATGAATCCTCTCCGCGCCGGTGAGCTTCTTTGCCTTATTATCTTCATTATTATTATAAAAATCAATCTCTCAGGCTTAAGATGGTTACAACCCAATATGTCGAGGCATTTTTGGCTAGAGATGGATTTTTTTTAATAGTATGCACGGGGCTGTCCCGGTATATATTATCAGTCACGGACGCATTATTTTAATGCAATCAACACTGAAAAAAAATGGATTAGACCCGGTAATGAAAAATATGTTACCGGATATAATCTTAAACTATTAACTATGGGACGACGATCCAGATTATTAGAACTATAATCTATAGACATTGAGAAATAGATATTACAGGATAATATCTTGGATTATTAAAGTTTATAATCTGAGATAATAAAATCTATAATCCAAGATTTTAAAGTCTAATATCCATATTAGAAACCTGGTCCATTAGATAACCTCCATTATATATAATAATTTTTGCAGACGTATTTATAAACCTATACAAAATTTTGATAGACGAGCCCAGAAGTAGAAATGGGAAAAAAATTCAATTTTTTGAACACGCAATGAGCAGGAAAGAGGCTATCATAAGACTGCAAAACCAAAAGTAAAGGAGGCTAAGTTTCTATACTTGTACAAATAGCAGTGACGTGCAATGCGAAGAAATATAAACTTACCCATTTTCTAAATCTATATCACGTGTGATTTATCACTAATGATCATTTTATAACTTTATTTTTACTCGTTTCAATGTGAAGGGATGCATATGACACGCGCCACGATGCGACGTACCATCTGAGACTATACACAGACGGCTGGATATTTTATAATCTGAGATGTTACAATTTAATGCCTGACGATTATAAAAATTCAACATCTAGAGATTATATTTGGTAATATCTTCATATATTAGAAAAATATCATAGATTACACGCGCTAATATACTTTTATATACGGTTTATTATTCTTTAATTTTATTATCCAGTTCGTATAATCCATTTTTCTCAGTGAAGTGATCTGATAAGAGCGTGTGCCTTGACATATTGGGCAAAGCCTGATTTTTACCCCGTCATTCACGGACTGGGTTGCAGTCAAGTGCATTATTATTATTGTACACTTTATTTACATTATTCAGGGGAGACCATCTATATTTTTGGAGGACTGTTTCAACACAGGAAACTAGCCTTGAAATGATACTTTTTTTACAGTGTATACTAAAATTCATATACGTGTTTATTATTTATTATTTATTTATTATTTATCATTTATTATTATTTATTATTTGAAAATTAAAACTTTGTTCTTTGATTTCGTGTTTCATCTGATCATATTTACAGGCGATGAAGATGGAACCCACGCGATATGGAACGCGTATACTAAATTTAGTATATGCGTAGATTGAATTTCGTATACATGTATACCGAATTTAGTATACGCGTATATTAAATTTGATGTACGTGCATACTAAATTCATCATATGCATATACTAGATTTACTGTACGCTGGTATACTAAATTTAATTTCATGTTGTCCATTCTTACCCGTGCAGAAATTTCGCCGTGGCCCCGACCGGGCCCAGACTCGTTCATATCGGGCCCTGGTGGGGAAATCGAGTCAGGGCCAGACTCATCATGAAACTCGTGGCCGCCTTGGAGCCATGTCTAGGGGCCCGATCAAACGCCCGATCTGTCCCCGGTCTGGCCCCTATTAATGACCCGAGTCAAGCCACATTATTTACTTTTTTATAAGGAATTAAAACCCTTCAAAATAATGCTAACACAATATTAAATGAAAATCCAAATCAATAGAATTGAGCTTTATTTTGAATACACCTTAAAAATAATGAAAAATGGTTTTTTGGACCTCTGCTTCCGACGAATAGGGGTCGTACTTAAATTACGTAACGGCTTATAGGCCCTCATTGAGACCCCTTCCCCCGTCCTGTAACAAACTGTAACAAAATATTTCTACCCTCCCCCACCCCCCTTACCTAAACTTTAGTTTCCCAGAATGTTTTACTCTAGTTATTGCTATCAGAATTAGGCAGAGGACTCGAGAACTTCATTTACAAAATTCCCTTATTTTTCTTTATCTAATTTCATAGCACGTCTGCGGGAAGTTCGATTTTCCGTGGCTCCGTAGACTCTGGAAAGTAGCCGATTTCTGAGCTTTCCACTTTACACCACTAGAGTTTGTAAAGTATGCTACTTTACACCTCTAGATACGACTTACATTGATCGTCGTTTTCTAACCGCACTCTGTTACTGTTTCTTACCACTCTGTGGTGTGGTGTGGTGTGGTGTGGTGTGGTGTGGTGTGGTGTGGCGTGGCGTGGCGTGGCGTGGCGTGGCGTGGCGTGGCGTGGCGT
>CAKNXH010058645.1:0-35906 GCA_932178445.1 Andricus quercusramuli | reverse complement strand
AATGTGGTGTGGTGTGGTGTGGTGTGGTGTGGTGTGGTGTGGTGTGGTGTGGTGTGGTGTGGTGTGGTGTGGTGTGGTGTGGTGTGGTGTGGTGTGGTGTGGTGTGGTGTGGTGTGGTGTGGTGTGGTGACATGACATGACATGACATGATATTAACTATTATATGATTAGCGGTGATCAAAATGAATAAATAAATATATTCACTTATTTATTGAGAATCTCACTCCGAAAATCGAACTTTTTCCTTAGACTCGCTGTGAAAAGTATTGTACTTGACATGTGAGAAGCAGGCAATCCCCCATTCGTGTGATGTCATCTCTCGCCTTCGGCTCGTGACGCCAACTTCACACTCATCGGGTATTGCCTACTTTCCACACTTGTCAAGTAAATAGCTATTAAAGTGTGTGGAAGAGTGCATGCGCAATTATACATATTTCAAAATTCAAAGATTTTTTGAGTAAACAATTAAAAGAAAAGTTATTCCACCTAGTTCTACTTTTGATTTCGTAAATTTGCAGCAATTATTTGTTGAAGAAATTCTTCTTGCGGGAATATTATGCAATCATAAAGTCTACATTCAAATATTCCTATAACCTAGAAATAATCTATTACCGGAGAGAAATGGGTTCCAGACGAAAACTTAGGGAAAATTGAGTGGAAAATCCCAGAAGACAAAGGCACAAGCAAAGGCCCAGTTAGAAACTTCATTGGATTTAGAGATTAGTTGCCTGTTAATTACCAAACCTTTGTTGGTGCCGTTTATATTCAGTGCATTTTGGCTGTCGCAACCAAGAGCCAAACTTGGCCGCCCGACGCCCCGCACACATTGCACCCTATTACGCGCCGGCTCAGGCTGCAGGCAAAGTTCGAAAAGAAATAAAATCAATTTTTCTAGCAGTAAATATTATACATATTGGGTAGATCATTCGATAATATAACAACGAAATATACGGATGTTTTCAAATAAATTAATGTATCTATGGTTTGTGATTTTTATATTTGTTAAGTAGATATTGACTGCTGTATCCCGTGCAGAAATCGCCATATATATTACCGATTACCGACTAGGGCCTGATCCGATGTGTACTATCTGGTCCTGATAGGAAGAATTCTGTGGCCCTGACTCGTACCAGACCGGGCTATGTACTGTGACGTCATATAGCCTCTTCGCAGCGCCATCTTAAGCCATATGCGCTAGATGTAATTAGATATTTTCACTTCATAATCAGCTAACTTCACTTCGTTAGCTGCTGAGGGGAAAACAATGGATCAAATGCATGGGATTCGGTCAATTTTTGCCCTATTTTGTTAATATCTTCGTAAAAACTAATTTATTCTATATAAATGTATTTGAAAAATAGGTTTTATTTTTTAAGAACTATTCAATGACATAATAAAGTAGTAATAATTATTATTCATTATGAAGATATTATCAAAATAAAGTTTTGTCCCATGCATTTGCTCTATTGTTTTCCCCTCAACACTCAACGAAGTGAAGTTAGCTGATGGTTGAACTGAAAACACCTAATATAATCACGAACATAACCTTAATTTTTGTTTCCCTTCGTGGCGTTTTGTTGCAAATGTTCTGGGAGTGTTCGACCGTATAATATATTCTTAGCACATTAATAATAAATGCCAAAATTAAGGAGCACACCGTGTTTTCGCAAACATCGTGCCATCAGCAAAATTCCGTATTTACGCGATGAAAACGAAAGCAACGAAGGCAAGTCTTTTATGGTATTACACTTTTTATGGTATTATTACATTCTGTGATATATTTAATTGTATTGTACTGGATCCAAGTTCTAACCTAAAAATTCGATTTCCTCATTTTAGTCAAAAAAATTATTATTTGATATTTTTTCGCTCGGTGGCGTTTTTTTGTAAAACAAGTAGTTGGAATTTTGAGGTTATATTTTGGATTCTACGTTTAAAGTTATGCATATTATCGCTCCAGTGACGGGGTAAGGGATAATATTTGTGGATTGAAATGAAGAAATGTAATTTTGACAAATTCAATGCAACCGAAGAGGAAGTGCTGTCCCACATGAGCAACGTCTTCTGGAATGCAAAAGACTGGGACGGTAATCGGAAGCAGAGGTCCAAATAACCATTTTTAATTATTTTTAAGGTATTGTTAAAATAAAGCTCAATCCTATTAATTTGGCTTTTTATTTAATATTCTGTTATAATTATTTTGAAGCATTTTAATTCCTACAAGAAAAGTAAATAATGTGGCTAGACTCGGGTAAATAATAGGGGCCAGACCGGGGACAGATCGGGCGTTTGATCGGGCCCCTAGACATGGCTCCGAGGTGGCTACGTGTTTCATGATGAGTCTGGCCCTGACTCGATTTCCACATCAGGGCCCGATATGAACGAGTCTGGGCCCGATCGGGGCCACGGCGAAATTTCTGCACGGGATAGCAGTTATTCATCTCTTTATTTAAAATTGAGTAAAATCTTGTCATCAAGTCTTGAAATATTCCTGCTTCAAAATGTACATGTATTAAATCACTTGTCCGTGAAAATAAAAAATTGTATGTGTATTAAGTTTATGAAATTAATTCATAAAAATTTTTAGGGTGGAAAAAGGTGAAAAATATTGCAAGCAAAGGATTTTGATCACACTTATAGGTTTCACAAAGACCCACCAGCCCTAAAATTTCAAAAAGGCTCATTACTCAAAAGAATTGTCTTATCAAATCAGGGAAGTACGTGTTATTAAAAATTCTTTAAAAACAAACATATTTCGTCAGGAAATGACTCGATGACTTGAGCAATCAAAAACTCATAGAATGCCTAATTTTTTAATTGAATCGCTCTGTATTAAAATATATTATCAGTATTAAAAATTTATAATTCTCTCAATTCTTCTACGAGGCGATGTTAACTAATTCTATTGTTGTCTTTTTCATTATAAGTTTGTTCTTGATTACACATTAATGGTATATGCACATATTTATATTTATTATAACGCAATTCACATTAAATTAATTACAACAGTTATACAATGAAAAAAAGTTGCATACCAATGTGTACATATTATTTTTACGAGCGTTTATAACCCTAACAACTATTCCTGGGCAAATTTTTTTTTTCCTTCCCACTGCAAATTGCGAAAAAAATGGGGTGAAAAACTTGGGTATCCTCTTTTCTGTACAAAAAAAATGGAACGCACGGTTTGAGTAAACATGAGGTGAACATTGTGTGTATACAGAAATAGGATTTCATTTTATGAAAGGATCCAAGGATCTTTGTGATGAAGTATCGCGTTTCTGGAGCAAATGTGTGTGCGCGTGCAGTTTGCTTCTTAATAGCGTTGTCATTTCCTTCAAATAAACTTACTGATTTAAAAAAAATATTTATGTGTGAAATATTGAAAACCATTAATAAATTAGCACAATCTTCAGAGTGGTGATTTTATTTTGTACAATTATTAGCGTTATGTAATCCTGAACGGCTCAGTGTATAGGCACACTATACATTAGGGTGGGCCAAAAATGAAAATTTTTTATTTTCAGATTAGGATAGGAAAAATCTCATTACATATATAGAGAGACATTTCTGTGCTTTTTGTACAGATTTTTAAAACGATGTCTTCCGTTACAAACATTATTTGAAGTTTGAAAGTTCGCAAAAAAGCGATTTTTTCGACATATTTCAATAATTCTGCCTTCACAGTTATCTACAGAGTCATTTCCTCTTGTATAAATCGTTCATCGCAATATGGCAAAAGATTTCAAAAAACTTTTGTCGCGGAAAAAAATTTTTCGGTGGTAAATAAACTTACGGAAATTTAGAATTTTACTTGAAAACTAAAATGTTTATTTAAAATAAAGAGCTCAAAAGACGTAATTTTGTTCGCAATTCTTTTCACACTTATTTTAAAACAAAAACATGCATAATAATCTAAGAGGAGACATCAAAATATTTACAAATGTGACTTTGGCGCGTCAACGAGTAAAAAAATAGTTTCCATCGAATTATTGTGTTGTGAATTATTTCTCCTTAGTTTTTTGTGAAGCAAATTAATATTTTCTCTTAATTTACAATAATATGAGACTACGAACCCCTTTTGCTGAAGTTCACGCACTTTTTCGTTGGGTGTATCATTAGGTTTAACCTTTCTACTTGTAAGGTAACGGTTGGGTGTATTCGACTATATTTAAATTGTCCACAAAACACGCCCCTGAAGTAATTTCCGCTTAGTTAAGGAATTTTATTCTAACATATTGTTTCTTTAATGATTTGCTGCAAAACAACGCTACTGAACGCTTTATTAGTAATTATTAATTATTAGTAACAATTGTTTTTTCATAACAAAATAGAATCAAGTAAGGTAGACTATCCTACAGAGTAATAATTGTATATTATACAATTACGCAAGAGTTGCACGAGTATTTGTCTCAACCTAATTTTCTCACGTTTCCCACTATTTATCAATTATTTTCGTATGGAAACAGGTAAATAAAAAGTTTACGTTTTCCACGCTATAAAATATTTTCTCAATTTCCTAAAAATTACAAATTGCAGTGATCTATTCTAGGATAGTATCCCCTGCTTGGTTCTATTTAGTTATTAAAAAACAATTATTACTTATAATTTATAATTATACCAATAAACATATTATTATTAAACAAGTATCAATAGCGTTGTTTTGCAGCAAATTATTCAAGAAACATCATGTTAGAATAAAATTCCTCCACTAAACGGAAATTAATCCAGGGAAAATACTAATTTTACTTATAAAAACCTGTGGAGAAATCGCTTACAACACAATAATTTGATAATTACGAAAAATATATTTTTTTTTACTCTTTGATGCACAAAACACACATTTTTGAGTATTTTTATGCGCCCTCTTATATTCTTATGCGTCTTTATACTATCAAATACATATGAGAAAAATATAAATGAAAAAAAAAGTTTTACCTTTTTTGAGTACTTTCGTTTACACCAAAATTTTAGTTTTTAAGTAAAATCGTGAATTTACGTAAGTTTACTTACCGCCAGAATTTTTTTTCTCCAACCCATGTTTTTTAAAATCGTATGGCATATTACGATGAACAAATTTGTGCAGGGGAAATGATTCTAAAGATAACTGTAAAATGATCATTGAAATGTGTCGAAAAAATCACTTTTATCGAACTTTCAAACTTGAAATAATTTCTGCTAACGGAAGATATCGTTTTTAAAATCTGTAAAAAAATCACAAAAATCTATTTTCATATATACAATGAGATGTTGTCTATCCTGATTGAAACCCTAAAAATTTAATTTTTGTCGGTCCACCCTACTATACATAATACCCAGATTTCAGAATCTGTTAGAAAAAAATTTCAAAATTTAATTAAAGCAGGGAAAGCTAAGCGGTGATAAAAAAATCACACCTTCTCGGTTTTTCACACCTATTTCAGTGAAAACATGAAGTTTCGACATTTTTTACTCTAAAATTTAGTATTCGAGTATATTCAAATATGCTAATATGTATATCAAAGAATTCAAACTAAATGAATGAATTATATACTAAATATTTAATTGTATATTTGTTTTGTGTTAGTACTATAAATCTTCCTTATTTCTCTTATATAGTGTTAGTTGTTAAAAAAATGAATACGAATATATATTTTAGATGATATCCTTAACTAATTATGTACTATATTCATTTATAATACTGAGGAAAGCTAAACAGTGCTGAGTCAATCGCCAATTCCATTAGATTATTACATGCACATGAAGCGTCACCTATTTTTTCACACAATGATTGTTAAGCTGATCTATCCAGTATCCACCTATAAAAAAAATATTCACTTAATTATTTGTACATTATTCCTATAGAAAGGTTTTTTGCTTCTCCTGTAAAATTAGATAATTGGACTTTGCACATTGTTTACCTTTCTCCGCTTCAATGGAAAAAAGACACATTTTTATCGATTAATATTTTTTCTTGAATTTTTTTTATAGAATCGGAAAGTTTGATACTTATTATAAGAAAAATTCATCAATATCTGTTAGTACACAGGTGCCAGATACTTATAATAAACTAATTCGTTAAAACTTGCCACAGTTGTTAGGACCCATGCACAAAATAAGGGAGGCGATTTTTTAAGAATTTTCAATCCCTTCCGCCTCTTCTTTATAAGGTACTATAATTTACTCTGGGGACTCTGAGGAGAAATATTTCAAAAATATGTTTTAATGATGAAATTCAGTCCCCCTCCCTCCCAAAAGTCTTACGTAATGTGTGTAAAGATCCCTTTCAATTATACATAAAATGTTTGACAATATAATTTTAAAACTTAATCTAAATATTCTGAAAGAATAGGAGTATTGAGAGTAATAATCTGTGTGTTACGGGCTAATTACTTGGATTGGTATTCTTGGAAACAATCAGTTAAAAAATGTCTTTAACCTCTTTAAACGAGTCGTTAACGACGCGTTTGTAAACAAGAAGTGAGCAGCACCGGATTTGACTATCAGAGTATTAAGTTTGAAGCGCAACTGAGCGTATTTTGGAATCTAGATTTTTTGATCTAGAAAAAGATAAATTTCCTTTGAAGGCTAATGTCTAATATCCGCTTTAGTTCTGCTTGGCACCGGGGCATTACAGGTTACACTGAACCAATTTGACAAGATTTGCAATTACTTAAAATGGAATTTCGTCCTCTGGCTTGTTCGCTAAGTCTAGCTCGACCTTATTTACAAAACACGACCAGCATGATAATCTTTCATAATCGTCAAAAATGTGGATTTTAAAGGGAGATAAAACAAATTTTTCAAGTGCATAAATTAATAATCACTGCATTTTTTCTATATGATATATTGAAATATTGCTATACTCCCAAAACTAAGAAAGTTTTTCCCTTACAAACATTAGGAAAATTTACAAATCAATTTATCCCGTGTGGAAAAGTCTACTGGGGCCAGACTGGGTCCCAGCCAAATTGCCCAAGTTCCAGTTGGGTCCCAACTGGGAACCCCAGTCTCGCCCAGGTGGGCTGTTCTCTGGGTTGTAACGCTCAGACCAACTAATACCCAGATTGGGGTAACCAGGTGGGTCCCAGCTGGGAAATACTTTTTACGCCCAATTAGTAAAAGAAGCACAGAAAAAAACGGAAGATAAACTTTACATCGATTTCCGACGAAAGTTTTGCTGCAACAAAAATTAACCCTGTCGAATAAACTTTACACGAAATTGAGATAATTCTGTGTTTTTAAACCATCTCGGGATAATTTGTCAGCTGTTTGTCATTAACAAAAAGCGTCTTCTGCTATGGTTGTGTTCCTAACCTACAATACCGACTGTGGCAGGAAGTATATATAAAATTCTAATTATTTTTAAAATAACAATTAGGTAAGTAAAAAGTTGTTCTAAATCTAGTGTCCTGATTTATGTATAGCTTTTCACGTATATACTTTGCCGTTTTTCAATTTCTGCGAAGGACGTAGCAGACGACAGTTTTTATTCCATCGTATAGCATGTAATCTTTAACAGCTGAACATTTTAGCTGCAACAAAATTTAACTTCAGTTTTTTCTGTGAGGGTTTTATTTTAAAAAATTGACTTTTTGATTGCTGAGGTAGAATTCTAAAAATTCGTTTGAGGCAAAAAGTATTAGGATTAGATAGTTGTTTACTCTGGCAGACATACTTCAATTGAAAAAAGATAAGTCGTCTCATAACAAAATTGAATTCTAGTATTTATTGAGTATAAAATGAGGCTGTGTAATTTTGAGGTTAGAATGCGAGTAATTCAGCATTGACAACATTTTTAGCTTTATTAAATATGCAATGTCACATATAGAGATAATAGGTATTTCTAAACCAGATTATTAATCATTTTTGAAATCTATGAGTCAATGCTATGATTTTCGTAACTTACCATGCTCATCACTATCGTCACTCGAGTCTTCTTCAATGTCTTCAAATTTACTCCTTATTATAACTCCACTGATCGCTCGATGTTTTCTCACACGTGAACGTAATTTATTATTCGCACACCTTTTTTTACTTAATTCACCTATTGTCTGTAAAAACTAAATTTACTAATAGTAACTGACAGCGACTGAGATTTCCATATGGGACCCGACTTGTTTTCTACGGCGGCGCACACTATATGGGAGCAATGTGGGTATACCCGGTGTAAGTCCAAACAGGACGTAAATATTCTTTGGTTTTATTGGCTCAAATTTTCATAATTGAGAAATCGGAATAACTAAAAAATGTATATTAGTGGGAGATTGCCTTCCGCCTGTCGTATAATTAATATAACTCGCTTTAATTAATTAAACTTTTTACCCGGGACTCCCAGCTGGGACCCAGTTGGCGCCCACTTATTAACTGGGCTTAATTGGGCAGATTTCCACACGGGATATTGTCAAAATAAATAAAAATTAGTAGTTATTGTGTTGCTATATCCATCATAAAAAAATAACTTATGAGCCAAAATTTCGTTATTTATAATAATAGTAATTATTATATTCAACTAAATGTTATGGTTTCTTTTCTACACGGAAAAAAAATCTCATTAAATTTTATAGAACTAGTCCTATAGTAGAGGATACGACGGGTAGTTTATTAAAAGTTAAAATCTTCTTGGTTTTACATTGCATCGAACTATTCTACAAAATTTAATACAGAGTTCTCTAAAATGCGAAAAACGTAGAATAGTTATAGAAAATCTAAAAGTCCAGCTAATATACAGTCTACATCGGAGAAGTCTCGAAACTATAGAGAACAGTTCTATAAAATCATGGCCGATTTTTAGTCTAAAAAAAAATCTTTTTTATCATCATTATTATTATCATTATGCTTTAATATTTGTTCACATATTTAAGTACATAATTATTTACTATTACACAAACAATCACTACACAAATAATCGCACGCTATTAAAATTATTATTATTCGCTGTGTGTTTGAACCCCCTACCTACGGATTCGGAGCTCCTGAGAAAACCTCGCAGCTAACATAACTTGTAGTATAAAAAAAAAATCTAAAATATAAGCTACAGCTGTGCAGGGCTGTTTGACAAATTTTTGTGATTTGAAAATTCTAGGTTAATGACTTCGGAAATTTGAAATTTCTGGAGTTTTATATTTATAATGTCAGTAATTTCAAGAATATCATATTTCGAAATTTTAGTTTAAAATTTAGGTAATTACAAATATCCGGATCTTTAACATTTTTTTAATTTTGGAAACTTTAAATTTCGAACAAATTTTTAATCGCAAATTCTTTTTTGGTTATAAATTCTAGTAGGTTCAAGATTAATAAGATGTTATATAGCTATATATAATAAGTTTATATAAGTTATATGAAATTAAAGGCTTGCATTGCAAATAATTTTGAAAGTTGAATTCCCAATTCTATGTTTTTTGAATCGATTAAATAAGATATGACATGGGAAAAGTTGAATCTATTTCAATTTTTAACGTTGAAAATTAAAATCTTAAGTTTTCCAATAACCGACACATCTCTAAATGGCAAGTCCACTACCCGGGTGCACCGGAACGTGCACCAGGTCGTTCAAGACGTCATCTACGAGAACTTTTTTAGAATCTAAATTGTGTCAATAGCCAAACTAACTACCATTAAGAAAATATGAGAGAAAACAAAGTTTTCATATTTTTATTTCGATCTTACGATACATTTAGAAAAAATTAAAAAAAGAAATCGAGTCAAAATTCCTTTTTATTGACGTTTCGGCCTCATCTGTGGGCCTTCATCAGAAAGAAACATCTTAGAGAATAATCGAACTCAATCATAAATATACGTCGAAGCGAATGACAAAATTTTAAAATTTTGTAAAGTCAGATCATTCTGAAGTTTTAAAAATCATTATGAAGTTTGTAAAAAATCATCAGTTTGTTAGCTGTTTCACAGCATTTTAATTACAAAATAGGAACCTTTTTTAACATATTGGGAAAGTTCCTTGGACTTTATAGTTTCCCAATACTTTTTTTACAAACTTCATAATGATTTTTAAAACTTCAGAATGATATCTGACTTCACAAAATTTTAACCCTCAAACGGCACACTTCAACCCAGCATACGTAAACGGCACACTAGTGCGAATTGAGATTTTGTGATTTCAGCTGAACATATTAATATGAAAATAATTTTCAAAATCTGGGTATAAATATATGATTTTGGGGTAAAATTTCTCGCCCAATCCGTTGGGGCAACTTGAATTTATCGAAAATTATATCAACTCATCACAAAATTGTTATTAAAAAAAGGCTTTCTTGAAAAATAGACATTTTCAACAAAAAAACATAATTTTTTCAAAATTGAAGGTATTGAAACGTAACTAACGCGATTCTTCATTTAAATAGATGTTCTGTCATGAAAAAAATATGCCAATCCGATAAAATTAGATTAAGTATTTTTCCAGATGTGTCAGATTTTCGGTATTTTTGTATGAAGTATATCACGAGTGCAGGACAGCACACATTGTTATTTTTGCAGTATACAAGCATATTATTGCATAAATAGTGTTTTTTGTTTCAAAGTTTGAAAGAATTCATTTTATTATAACTCTGGGAAGCTCTCCATGTGACTGATTGGTAAAAAGATTGATCAGTGAAGTGTGTCAGGGCGGTGATGTGTGACGTGAGGGTTTGTTAGGAAAGAGTAAAAGTACATAGAATATTTAGAGAAAAGAACCAATGCAGTCAACGCAGACAGAAGCTCTGTGATCGACGCACATCGTCTTCAGACTCTTCTGCTAGTGCCTGCAGAACAGTCGTAGAACTTCCCAAACTGTAACGACGTCCTTACTCCGCCATTCTTAATATAAAAAAAAATGGTTGAAAAAATATCACATCAATTTAAAGTCTAACAATAGCGAGTAATTGTAAACTTTGTGCTTTTCGTGCAATATTTTCACTGGTTCATGAAATGTTATTTATTATTGTTTATAATCTTTCTTTTTGTTTATAGACATATTTATGAACAAATTAACTTACCTTTTTATGAAAGATCTTGTTTCAGGCACAGAAACAACGTTTTACAATTTCTCATAAAACACGACTTGGCACCTTCTAACGGCACACTAGTGCGAATTTGCACCACTTGAAACTTTTACAGTGTCTCACTCGGCTGCTCGCAGGCGGATGACTATCTGTTTACGCGTCATGTATTTGTGGGTGTATGGACATATTTAACGTAGCGGTGAGAGACCTTGAAAATAGTTTCAGAAAAAATATCAGCGCTTTGAAATTTTTGCTGGTGCGAATTCGCACTAGTGTGCCGTTTGAGGGTTAAAATGTTGTCATTCGCTTCGACGTATATTTATGATTGACTCCGATTATTCTTTAAGATGTTTGTATCGATGAAGGCCCACAGATGGGGCCAAAACGTCAATAAAAAGGAATTTTGACTCGATTTAGTTTTTCAATTTTTTCTAAATGGATCGTAAGACCGAAACAAAAATATGAAAACTTTGTTTTCTCTCATATTTTCTTAATATAAAAAAACGATCGAAGGAAGCTTGACTTGATGATTTCTTTAGAAATCTTAAGGATTATCTACCAAAATAACTACCAATGGTGAGTCGACGGTACTTAATTTGGTGGTTAAAACAATTCAAATTTCTAAAAAGTTCTCGTAGAATACGTGCTAAACTACCTGGTGCGCGACTCGGTACACCCGGATCGTCAACTCAACACTTAATTATTTTGGATGTTGACACAATTTGAATTTTAAAGCAGTTCTCGTAGAATACGTGCCGAACGACCTGGTGCACGTTCCGATGCATCCTGATCGTCGACTCACCATTGGTAGTTATTTTGGCTATTGATACAATTTAGATTCTAAAAAAGTTCTCGTAGATGACGTCTTGAACGACCTGGTGCACGTTCCGGTGCACCCGGGTAGTGGATTTACCATTTAGAGATGTGTCGGTTATTGGCAAACTTAATATTTTAATTTTCAACGCGTGCTAATGTTCTCTAAGACTTGAATTCTTTTTTTTTCACGCGGGAGCCATGCGGAAAAGTCGCTGCCTGCGCACAGTAGCGACTGCGCAGCTACATTTTAAAGAACTGAAGTCTATAGATCTTAGATTGAAGTAGTTCACAAACACTCAATACTTCGAATCGAATTTCTATGAGATTTTTCAACATTTTTTGAAGAATTTTTCTATACATTTGACTGAATTGAGGTATTTAAACCTTATAATTATGTGAGTACAAACTTTCAATACCTCAATTGTGATTTCTACGAAAGTTTTCAGCATTCTTTGATGAATTTCTCTATATATTTTATTAAACTTTTTCAAATCGGAGTTCAATATAAAGTTTACAGAATTCTTGTAGAGTTATTCTAGGTTAGTTCTATATTAAATCCTGAAAGTTACACATAATATAGAAAATTTGTTCAAGGTTCACTCTCATCCCCGACTCTTGTAATACTTCAAGAAAGTTTAATGAACTTTTTTTCCGTGTAGTATCTTAAAAAATGTAATTTAATAGTTTTTATACACGGAAAAAATAAGTCTTGGAACATTTCGTAGATTAGTGCTAGACTTCAGGACGGGCAATCATTTTTATGAAGTCTCGTATACTTTCTATAAAGTGGTCATACATTTTCATGGAAAAATAAAGAAAAGTCATGGAAGTTTTCAAGCGCAGTCAAGAAACAACAGGCTTGGAATTCTTATAAGACAGTTTACAAAAAAAAATGTATGCAGTCATGAAGTGGCTATAAAATAACTTCATATGTGCAAAGACTTGAATTGAATAAGTGCGTGATTCAAAAACTAAGAACTCGAATACAAGTGAGGAAAACAGTCCATGACTGTCTGCGAGAATTTTCAGAGACGCGCTCAGTGGGGATCAGAGACAAATTCACATTGGTATGATTGAAGTAGACACTGGATGATGATTCAGTGCTTCCGAAACTCGCATCTTCATTCACTACGCGTACGTCAAGTCGACAACTAAATTGGTTACCATTGGCTTGATTATTTAAAATGAATAAATGTGCAAATAAATTATGTTCAACAAAAAGTAATTGTAAAACGCATAAAGATTTTAAGATATTATTTGTAAAAAAATTTTACAACTGGTTGCGTAAAGGATTTAAATCTACAAGATTTAGATGAGCTGAAAAATGTTATTCACTTGCTACCTTATTCTGCTAGATATCAAATTCATTTAACAAAGTTGTACGATTGTTTCTTAAATGAACATTTACCGGCTTCACAATTTCCAGTGGTATTAAGTATTCCTACGTCTTTCTCAATCTTCGCGATATTACTTATATAATACACTTATTTCTATTCGAAATAAATTAGAAGATGGCTATTATTACATTGCAAGAAACTGGATGTAAGCAGATTTTATTTTCAAGTTCGTATTTCTGTATATAAAATTTTTATAAAAATATTGAAATAAAATATAAGAATGTGTCTGATAATAGAATAAAATGTGTTTGTTTTGCATTACAAAAACATTTACATAATAGCCATCTTCTTATTTATAATTTTAATGAATAATAAAAAGTTGCTTAGAAGTTAATCGAGTCAACACTAATACTTCTTGAAACTTCTTCCTTTTAGAAAAAAAATGCTTAGTAGGATCGAAATATCTGGGTTATTTTTCTTCAAAAAGATACACAACCATTATTTAAACAATTTCCTTATTTATTTAACAAAATTTATTATTCTGATATAGAATCTAAAATAATTTTCCTGGATTGTTGTTGAAATTCTTATTTCTCATCAAAAATTTCATTTAAAATAACCATTTTTTAATAACAATCTATAAAAAGTATTTTCGAATCTATCTCAATATTTCTTTCATCTTTAAAGAGAGTAAACGCAAGTGAGTTTTTTCCTAAGTTTAAAATTTTGTTTATCAATAATTTATTGATATGATTTGGTAAATATATCAGTTTTATTGAAATACATTTTTTATAACGCTGCAACTTATAAACAGTGCGTCTCACAAAAAAATCCTTTTAAATTCCCTTGGAATGCTTCAAAGTATTTCAAAATCTTTGATATCTCATTAAATTATCCAAATCAATTTTGAAGCCTTAGAATTTTATAAAATTCCCCAAAATATTAAAAGTTCCTTGAAATATCTTAAAACTCAAAAATTAATACTAATTAAAAACTTATCTGATGGGAAAGTTGTCTTAATTATTTCGCTCTGGACCCGACTCTTGTCTTCGAGGATCTCTACCAAAGTCTCCTTAGTCTCGAAATTACGCTTTGAGTTCCGCGGTTCGAGTCATTTTTATGAAAAAAATGATTTCAAATGTCTTTTTATGGAGAGATTGATCCGCAGCCTGGGTCGAAGCAGTGTCACGGAACGAACGTGTCATTTGAATAAATAACACAAAAATTCTAGATCAATCTAAAATATCTATATATTACAACTATATACCTATCCACCTTATACCTATATACCTATCTATATTTTCCAACCGAGCAAGTCACGCCTACCCCGAAAGGGAAATGGCTTAATGGTATAATAATAATTATTATTATTATAATAAATAACTAATAAATAACTGGCTACAGCCTGCTCAGTTCTAAAAAGCATGGATTCCCTTACGAAGCCTGATATTGTCCTCCAAGATCTGAAGAACAAGATCATTTACGTGATTGAATTCTCGGCACCAGCCGATGGTAATATCACGGCAAAGGAGGGAGAAAAACGAGCGAAATATCAAGCACTTCTTTTCGAGCTGAGTAGGCTGTACCAAGGCTACAAAGTCCATCTTATAATTCTCATACTCGGCTGTCTTGGAGGTATGAAAGCTTCATTTATCAGCCAACTGAACAAGATTCCGGCTTGCCAGCGTCAGGCTCATTTTATCGAGAACAGGATGCAAAAGGCTGTTCTTCTTGGGATCACGCCATCTGGTCCGTCAACACTGCTCCTCTTAACATTCTACAAGGATTAGTAGCTCTAAAAAAGTATCCGCAGAGGTGAAACCTTCATCTCCAACTGTCTTGTCTGCCGCGTAAGGTCATCCGCGGCTAGAGACCTGACTCCAAGGAACAGTGTTGCCCGATGTTATCACGCGTAAATTTCCCGCTCTTTCTTACCTTCTAGGACAGAAGGAGTAGAAGCGGATGACGTACACGTTCCAGTAGCTTCGGGATTGGTGTCTTTAAGGAACCATGATCGTAGCTTCCGGAGCCTACAACTTCTCTAAATAAAAAAATAACTATAAGTTGATTTCAGTCCTTAGCATTTTCAATTTTTAAGCAAAATTTGTTTAAATCTTTCAAATATTTGTGATATTTTTGTGGAATAACTAACGTCTGTGTGAAATCCTTCAGAACAATCTGAAATCTTTGCGAAATCGTTGGAAAATCATTGAAATCTTTGTGATATCTTTAGAATCTATTTGAAATCTTTGTGAAATCCTTTAAGTCTCTGTGAAATTTTTTTAATCTATTTGAAATCTTTGCAAAATATTTGAAATCTTTGGGAAATCATTGAAATCTTCTTAAAATCTTTAGAAATATTTGCAAGATATTTAAAATATTTGGTAATATTTGTAAAATTATTGCAATGTTTGGGACATCATTGAATTCTTTGTGAAATCTTTTCAATTTATTCAAAATCTGTGCGAAACCTTCAGAATCTCCATGAAATCTTTGGGAAAATCATTGAAATCTTTTTGCTAAATATTTGAAATGTTTGAGAAATCTTTGGGGAATCATCGCAATCTTTGTGAAATTTTTCTGAAATCTTTGGACAGTTTTGTGAAATATTTGTTAAGTATTTGATAATATTTGTAAAATTATATAAATCTTTGGTAAACCATTGAAATTTTTGTTTAATCTTTGAAACCTATCTGAAATCTTCGCAAAATAATTTAAGTTTTTGTGAAATTCTTTAAATCTATCCGAAATTTTTGTAAAATCTTTGAAAAATCATTGAAATCTTTGGAAATCTTTGCGAAATATTCGAAATATTTGATAATATTTATAAAATTATTGAAAACTTTTTGAAATCTTTGGGAAATCATTTATGCCTTCGTGAAGTCTTCCAAATCTAGCCAAAATCTTTGCTAAACGTTTGTGAAATATTTAGGAAATCATTGAAATCTGTCAGAAGTGAACCCGGTTTTTCATCATAGCCACGGACTAAGTCAAGTGACTGATGTATAAGGTTGTTAGAAGTTGATATAATACGATGCCTGAAATCTTCTGCGCTGATGTTGTAGGTACAAAAATAGGAGCATAGTGTAGTTTGGTGTTCGTATTTTACCGCTGTTATCCATACACAGCGGCCACAATCGTTGGTGGTGACAACAGTCGCCTCTGGATGCTTTTTTAGAGCTACCATCAGTAGTTTGTACCATCATTATTTATTATTATTATTATTATTATTATTATTATTATTATTATTATACCATTAAGCCATTTCCCTTTCAGCGTATGCGTGACTTGCTCGGTTGGAAAATAGTAGTGTGCAGGTGGGTATAACGGTATACAGTAGATAGGTAAGTGTGATAGGTAAGGTAAGTGAGGAGCCTCAAGCAATTGTTATGTATTGTTCCCCACTTGGGCCCATTAGTATCCAAGGTCTTTGTTTCAGGCGTCATTCATTCTATTGTCACTCTGTTTACAAACTATATGTCGCCACACTTATTTGTCCTGGCATGCTACTCTAGCTTCCTTCACGTCCATGCATTTTTTCATGCATGCTCTTGTGTTTCTATGGCTTCTTATGTCTTTTCGGATTGATGTCTCATTTACAGATTCTAGCCATTCTTTCGGCGGTCTACCTCTGGGCATTCTACCATTTACTTTACCTTTATACACTTGTTTGGTCAGTCGATCATCTTTTATTCTTCCAAGATGACCGAACCATCTTAACTGATTTCTTTCTTATATGTTAACTAGTGTCTCTCCTGTACCACATTCTTTGAGGATTGTCTCTTTTCGAACTTTGTCCATCAGTGTTTTCCCGCATATTGTGCGCAGAGGCTTGATGTCAAACGCGTTAATTTTACTCCTGTCCTTTTATTGACAGGTCCATGTCTCGGTACCGTATAGTAGAGTCGGTACGAATACAGAATTATGAATGGCCATTTTAGCTTTCACTGATATGTTTTTATTTCTGAGAATAGACCCTGCTCTACCGATAACCTGCTTACCCTTGTTCATGTGCCTATCTAACTCCCCATCTATTTTTTCTTCGCTAGTGAATAGGCTACCAAGATATACGTACTTGTCAACTCGTTCTAATCCTTCATCATTAAGGACAATGTTGCACATTGTTTTCTCACTTTTTTCTTCAAACACCATGATTTTTGTTTTATTTAAGTTAATTTTCAGGCCCGTGTTCTTCATGCTTGTGTTAAGTTTATTCAACATTCTTTGCAAGTCCTCGATTGATTCTGCCATAACAATCTTGTCATCTGCGAAAGCTAACCCACATACCTCGACGGTTTCGAGATCTACACCTTCTTCGTCGAAGAGGGCCGTTGTTAGACACGTATCCATAAATATGATTGTAGCTGTAAGGACATAACGCATTCTTGTTTAACGCCTTGCATAATATCGAACCAGTCACTCAGTTTCGCATTTACCCTTACACTCGCTTTACTACCTGTCTATGTATTGTTTTTATTGCTTGTAGGAGCCATCCATTGACTCCGTGCTTTTTAAGGACTCCCCAAAGTTTTACCTTGTCAAATGCTTTTTCTAGGTCAACAAATTCACAGAAAACTTTCTTTCCTACTCTCAAGCTTTTTTCTGTGATCTTTCTTCAGCTAAAAATCTGATCTGTACATGATCTTCCTGGCATAAATCCACTTTGGACTTCTCATATTTTTTCTTCTGTAATTTTCATTACCCTACGAATAAGTATTTTTGAGTATATTTTACTTGCGGTACTTATGTTAGTAAGCTGATACCTCTGTAATTACTGCAGCTGCTTTTACCTCCTTTTCTTTTGTATATTGGTACGATAATCGCTTTTCTCCAATCGTCTGGGACTTCTCCCATCTCGATACATAAATTTATTAATTCGCACAACCTGTGAGGTATGTATTTGCCACCGTATTTGAGCATTTCTGCGCTAGTACTGTCTACACCAGCAGCCCTACCATTTTTTAAGTTCTTATATATCTCTTCTTATTAATCCATTCGAAATATTTCGAAATATTTGTGAAGTTTTTTTTAACTTTCTGAAATGTTTAGTAATCTTTACGAAATTTTTGGTAATATATGTGAAATTACTGAGACCTTTGTGAAGTTTCGGGGACATCATTTAAGTTTTTGCGAAATATTTTTTATCTTTCTGAAATCTTTGAGAAATATTTAAAAAATCTTTGTGAAATTATTGAAATATTGGAAATCTTTGGCGTCTCTATCGTTCATTTTTTATTTATTATTTATGTAGAATTTATACATTCTGTACAAATTGTACCATTCAATATTATAAGTCTATGCACCTGTCCCCCTCTAGAAAAAAGGGTTCCGCCGCTTCTGGTTCGATCGATTTCAAATTACATACACAAGTTAAAATATTATCCCGTGCAGAAATTTGTATGGAGTACTGGTGGGGTTCTCGTGAGTTTTCCCTAGTTTTTTCCCTTGTTTTCCCTAGCACCCACTACTGCTATACTCTAACGATATGACAAAAAGGTATTTAAAAAATAAATATTAATTGATTGCAAGTATTTTGACTTTGAATATGAATGATCCTGTGTAGGGTGAATGCATATATTACAATTTTTAAATATTATATCACAAATAAAATTTCTAACGCTACGAGGTATCGAACCTACATCTATACCTAAATCTATCGCCTAGCAGTCGGGATTCTTAACCATTGCGCTAAACTTACAAGTTGAAATTCCATGAAAAAGCCATCCTTATAAGCTACAGCTCAAAATGTTAAAACACCAAATTTTAAACTCTTGTTTTCTAATCAAATATTTGTTATTATACGACGATATGTGAATGTGAAATATATGAACTGTTAAAAGGAATATCAATGAAATGATGTTTGAATAAATAATTTAAATCGATTACAATTTTTCTTCGTGTAATATTTCGTTTTTTGGCAATTTAGACTACTTTACAACTTTTTACAATTACAGGAAATGTAATTTTTTATGAACATTTACAATTTTTAACGACGGAACTTCAAAATTTGATCGTGAACTGTGACAACTTTTTAATAACAAATTTCTTTAAACTTTTGTGTAAGGTTTGGTTGCTAGGTGTCTTAGACAATTTTACAATGTTTAAGATTGACATAAAATGTAATTCTTTCTGAACATTTACAATTTTACATAAAGATGGAACTTAGAATTTTTTTCTTAAAAAAAAACAGGAAAAAAGTTGTTTTCGCGATAGTCTCTTAGATATTCACTAATTCAATAACAATCTCTGAAGTACCCTACAAGTCAAAATGACATTCGCATTTCGCACGCAAGGTACTATGATAAAATATAGGTTATGTTTCTGAATTCGGCGTTACCAAGTATTCCTGGAGACTTCCCGACGGAGGGTTTTCAAAAGAAAACCCCTCCAATTCCACTAAATGAAAACTTAACATGCCATCTGTATATCAATATTATTTTATTAATTTTTAACCAGAACAGCGAGAAAATATTTATAAGTAATGACAGAATACTTGTATATGGTTGCCTGATTATCGCCACACTTGATTAAAAAATTTTTATTAATTGCGTTCCCTCTGTATTGAAATTGTATATATGAAATGTATTGAAAATTCCATATTTATTTGAATATGCGTTTGATTATTAGAATACATTTTTTAGGCCTTGATAATGGTAATGCATAATTTCACGCGCGCCGTGGTAAGCGCATAATGATACTAATATGTATAGTAATTTTAAATTACAAGCCTTGACAATAAATCAAATTCAAATCGGACACAAATAAAAATTACTTAATCAGATAGAAACTTTCAAAATATAGGACAATTTAATTTTAAATTCTTCGAAATTTGAATTTATAGACATATGCACACACAAAAATAGGAAAGTTAAACGACTAGTCAAGGAAAGTAAAGATAAACTCTGCACAGAAGAAGAAAAATTTGTTGACCTAGAAAAAGCATTTGACAAGGTAAATAGAAGTAAACTTTGAGAAGTCCACTGTTAGAAATTTCCGTAGGAATTTTCAGAGACACGTCACTAAAGCTTTATGCAGAAACCGTTTCTAAATTTTCGTAAACTGTAACAGAAATTGCAGCAACGGTAACTGCATACAGCTTCAGTTACATGTTTCGGAAAATTCTGTTACAGTTTAGGAATTTTCAGTTACTGTAACTGAAAATTTCAAGGGGTTGACAAATTTTTTTCGGTTCATTAATTTTAATATAAAATGTGCAGTATATATTTGTCCTGAGAATATAAATAGAAGAAAAATACGAGTGAAGTTATTATAAACGACTTTCTTATGTATCTATGTTATAATAATACGTACACTCATTGTATCAAATATGTAATCAAAGCCCATCTTTTATGATTAGAAGTTTTCTTTCACATTTGATCAATTGAGTATATTATATAACATAAATATATACGTAGTTATTAACATATAAACTTCGCTCGTATTTAGTCATACTATAATTTATATTTTCAAGACAAAATATATTCTGCAAATTTATATTAAAATCAATGAACCAAACAATACTGCCTCTTTATATTACATGTTTTGAAAAATGTACGCACAAAATTTATATAAAATGTTGTTTTATTTTTTATACAAGATAAAAAATCTCAATTGAACTTTCTTATAATATTACTATATCAATATAGTATATGAAATAATATAAAAACACATAAAATTTCTTATATTGTCGGTAAGAAGTTGTCAATTTGTTTTGCTAATTTTAATTAAAAAATAATTTAAAAATGTAGCAAAGAAGAACTTACGAAAGGTTCTATGCATAATGTTTTCTAATGGCATAGATTTAAAACAGCAATAAAATTCTTATTGTAACTAATCAAATAAAAACAATTTCGGTTTGTTTATTAAAATTGCTATAAAATTAACATCATGGTTTATCAAAAAACAATTTCTAACTTGACGAAGAGGCAGATTAGGGGTCATCCACAAAATACGAGATACTTTAGAGGGGGGGGGGTATCAAAGTATCATTCTCCGTGTTAAGTGTGATTGGCCGTACTTAAATTAGGTGACGGATTATAGGCCTTTTCTGAGACCCCCCTCCCTCCTGTAACAAACTACAACTAAATATTTCTACCCTCCCCCATTCTTTCTGTACGTAATTTTTTTTTGCCAAAAATGTTTTACTAGATATTGCTGGTAGAATTGGGCAGGGTGTTGAAATATCAGCATTTTAATCTTGTAATACTTTCAACATAGAATCTTGTATAAACGGAATAAAACAGTATTTCAGATACAAATTTAGAATGTTCAAATTTATTAATTTATTTTAAACAATGAAATGTCTTTTCTACTATAAAATATGGATTTTTAATAAGAAACTTGAATTTTCAACAACATAATAAAATTTTTAACATAATAGTTGAATTTTCAACCTAAAAATATAAATACCCAACAAAAAGTGTCATAGTTTATATTTGAATAAAAAAACATGAAATTTATGCAAAAAAAAATTTTTAACAAAAAGACGAATTTTCTCTACAAAAATTGAATTTGAATACAAAAAATATGACTTCAGCAAAAAATTATGACTTCAGCCAAAAATTATTTTTCCACGAAACTGATGTATTTTTACACAACAAAAAGGAAATTTTGAACCAAGAAAATTATTTTCTCCCTACCAAAAAAGGAGAAATTTCAATTAAGAAAGATCAATCTTAAAAAATAGAAATGTTACATTTTCAACTAAAAAATTAATTTCAAACAAAAAAAAAAAAGACTTTTCCACTAAACATTTGAATTTTTAACCAAAGACATAAGCCTTCAATCAAACAAATAAATTTTTAACAATGTAGTTAAACTTTCACCCAAGTAGTTGCATTTTCAATTTGAAAAAATTAATTTTCAACAAAATAATTAAACTTTCAATCAAAGAGATGAATTTTCAACTAAAAATATAACTGTTTGAAAAAAATGATTTCTTAACAAAGTGATTCAACCAAATCTTTCAAATAGGATAATTGAATACTCAAGCAAAGAAGAAAAATTTTTTACCAAAAAGTTGCATTAAAAAAAAAGAAATTTCTACCAAAGCGGATGAATTTATAAATAAGAAAAAAAAATTTTAAAAAGAGTTTAATTTGCTGTTAAAAAAGATTTTAGTTGACTTTCCACGATCAAAATATGAAATTTTAACCAAGAAATAAGTTTCTGCGAAGAAAATTAAATGTGTAATCCAAAAAGACGAATTTGTACCCAAGATGACCTTTTAACAAAATTGTTAAATTCTCTACCCAATAGTTTCATTTTTATCCAAAAAATATGAAATTTCTCTTGAGCAGATGAATTTTTATTTAGAAAGAAGATAAACTTCAAAAAAATATGTAGTTGAATTTTCATCCCGAAAAGATTCCAGTTGACTTTCCGAAATCAAAATATGAAATTTTCAACAAAAAATAAGTTTCTACGAACAAAATTCAATTTTTCATCCAAAAGGACGAATTTTTATACCAAAAGGGATGAATTTTTAACGAAATAGTTCAATTCGCTTCCAAATAGTTGAATTTTTATCCAAGAAAGATGAAATTTGTACTAAAACTAATGAATTTTTAATTAAAAGAAGGACACATTTTTTTTAAAAGTTGAACTTTCATCCAGAAAAGTCTTCAGTTCATTTTTTAACACCAAAATGTGAATTTTAAACAAAAAGTAAAATTTCTACGAAATAGTTAAATTTTCAACAAAACAGTAGAATTTTCAACCACAAGTATGAATTTTTTACAAAATAATTATATTTTCAACCAAACGCAGTTGCATTTTTATCCAATAAAGATAAAACTTCTCTTGAAGAAGATGCATTTTTAATTAGGAAAAAAAGTTTTTTTTTACATAGTGGAATTTTTATCCGGAAAAGATTTTACTTCTCTTTACAACACCAAAATATACCATTTACGTAGTGTATACAGATACGGCATTTTTGCCGTATTTTAATTTTGTAGTACGGCATTTTAGTCACTGGTCACAGAAGAGTGATCGTGAGAATCCGTGATTCGAATCTGAAGATAAACAATTCGCAAATTAGTGATAAAGTTTATTATTATAGGAATATTGAAGTGATGGGGAATTCTTTTGTGTGCTTTTAGTGTGTAATGTTCTTGATTATATAACACTGTGTGTGTATTTATAACTTAATATTCCTCACTTTATGATAAAATAGTAAAATATTCTACTATTTTTCCAAAGTAGCAAAAAATATAATCATAACCGAAAGTTTCTTATTGACACAAAAATTTTGCCGGACTAGAAACTTTAAATGAGGCAAAATTTGCCGGAGCTCAATACTCGACCTAAAATTTAACCAAAAACTACATTTTCTACAAAATAGTTACATTTTCAACAAAACAGCAGAATTTTTAACCAAATTAAATTTTGTACAAAATAGTTGAATTTTCAACAAAACAGCAGAATTTTCAACCAAAAAGTACGACTTTTCAACAAAATTGTGAAATCTATAAGCTAATTTTCTGCTAAATAGTCGAATTTTTAACCAATAGTATTGACTTTTTAACAAGATTGTTAAATTTTCAAACAGTTGCATTCATGTACAAGAAAAATGAAAATTCCAAAAGGATTTCAATAGACTTTTCTACAGAAAAATACAAATTTTAAACAAAAAGTACATTTTTTAGGAAATAGTTGAATTTTGAACAAAACAGTTGCATTTCTGTCCAAGAAAGATGCAATATTTCTACATTAAAAAATGTGTATGAACCGAATCCATTTCAAATCAGGCAGAACAAATTACAAGGCAGACGAATAGCTAGTGTGCAAACATAACCTACTTATATACAAGAGGGCGTAATTTAAATTACAAGTAAATACTATTTAATCTTAATGAATAGCTGTCTTACCATTTTGTATCTCAACTTTAAGTCGGGTAATATCTCGGGACTTAGCCCGTTATACCGATGAATTTTTGAATTGATGTGTCACTTCGCTATAATTCACTATGCTAACACGGCCTGCTATGAACGCGACCGAGGTGGATCATGAAGCGAGGAGTGCGCATGCAACTGCGCACTTTTTTCGGTTACGATAACTTATATTTCTGTTACCATTTAGGAATTTTACGAAACTGTTTATAATTTTCAGATACCGTTTCTGAAGTTCAATTAAAATTTAGTAAATTAAATGTAAAAGTTACTGAATTGCGTGTTCAGTAACATATTTTCATCAATTTCAGTTACTTTAGTTTCTTGAATGTGTCGGAATTTTCCGAAAATTTCTAACAGTGTCCTTAAAGAGTACGGAGTCAATGGATGGCTCATCCAAGCAATAAAAACAATATATGGGTAATTGTCAAATTGTAGGAAAATTTTAGCACCTACAGTGGCAATCCCATTATTATTATGAATTGAATATTCCATAACGGAAATTGATTTTATCACATCTAAAAATTTATAATCCAAAAGGGGGCAGTTTTGAAAATAAGAAATCATAATGAAAATCGTATATGAAATACGGAAAGTGGATTTGAGGTTAGGAGTTTGATGAAAGAGAGCCTGAGCTTTTAAAAAGTTCAAAAGCGAATACTGTAACGCATGCCAGTTAGAAAAAACGAAATATTCATAGCTATTGTTGATAATTTTTCCGAATATAAGTAAGGTGGCATAATAAATAAAAACCTAATTATTACTATTATTTTTTATTTCAATAAATACGTTTTAAATTACACAAATTACGTGATTTATTTTAAAGTCTTTCAAATGTAACAAAATCTATTGGGAATGAAAACATCCACCACGCCAAAAGGGGCGCTGCGGTGTCATATAAACATGGCCGCCGGAACCATATGAATATGTATGGATGAAATGGAGTAGTAGCAATAATTTGGTTGAAAAGTGTGTTTAAGTTCAGAAAATGGTATTCTTGGACTTAGATAGTTTGTGTAGTTACGCAAGAGCTACACCTGCATCCCGAAATATGATCGAAGGCCAAAATATTCTTAATTCAGGCACGATTATAATGTGCGGGTCTACCACAAAAAATCACGAAAAAGTTGAAATATATTCATTGTGCCTTCAAACCAGTGCTTTAACTTCAGAACCACACGAAATAACAGGAAAGTTAATAATTAATAGTGTCGATAAGAATTGCAATAAAACTGCGCTTGTAAAATATATGAATTGTATCAGCTGAATTGCGTCCAGCTCTGTGAAACATTTGAAAAAATAACATCATAACAGTTACATTTTCGTTAAATAATAATATTAAATATTATTGATTGAATTAATATTTAGTATACAAATCTGGAAACCAGTAATCATTTTCATTGAAATGCAAGGAGCAGACAAGTAAATTCTTGACGTTAGAATCTTTCACATTCAAATTTGTCAACCACTAACTGTGTTTATCTACAACTTCGATTTTTCCAAATAAGTTTCTTCTTTTTATTTTAACACTTCCAAGCTTTGGCACTTTATGGAAACTTGAATTGAGGTTTTTATTCTCTTTTGAGTCACAGCCACTGACGCAACAACCTCCGAAACTTGTTGATTTTCGATATTCACGTGCAAATTCCATTATGAAAGCAAATGATTAGCAGGTCGAAAATATTTTGCTCATCAGAACTACTTATTACAGCACTTATTTATTTAGTTGGACGATATCAGCACCTTTTAGCGGTAACAACAAATCTACCTAGCTGTATTGTAATATAATTTCCAACTCATCTCTTCCTTTCTAATTGACTTATTTAACTCACTTCTTGAGACCTGTATTCTTATAAATAGAGATTAGGAAACAGTAAATAAACCGGTCCACCTGATACAAGCACACGCGCATATGAGTAGTCGTACGCTCTGCTATTGTACCGTACGGGAATGATGCGAGAGAATTGACGAAGTTTAACCTTTTTTAATATTTATAAAATAAATAACAGATTTTAATAATGAAAACTCAGCTACTTATGAAAGAAAACACCGCTGAGCAAGTAACAGAATGGTTTGCATAATTTTTTTTTTACTCCGAAACTGGTTTTTGACGCACGTACGGGAATGACGTGTTTGTTGTCAAAATGCACTCTTCAGTTTTAATATCGGATTCACAAAAAAAGAGTTCATATTTCAAGCGCAATTTCACAGAATCTTCTATTGAGCAATACGCTACGCTTAATATTTCTGTATTTATCACTCAACTGTAACTACAATATTTGACTAGAAAAAAAAGCGTACAGCAATGACGTCTGAAATGACGAAAATCGAGGGACCGAGTTCTAGGTTTTTACAATTTTATTTATTGTATTTGAAAAATGTGCTTACATTAAATTTATGTTCGTCTAAAGTTCACAAATTTGATACGTTAAGCGTTTTTCGGGTTACTGTCTAAAAAAAGGAGAAAAACAGTTTTTCCTTGTGCAAAGTGAGGTTGTGACGCTGCACGGTAATGACGTTCGGGGTTTTCTTATATTAAATTGAAGTAAATAGTAACAGAAATGAAAAAAAGAACTGACAAGTTTGTAGAGGATGATAATGAGTATTTCTTAAATTAAAAAAAAAATCAATACCAGTTTCTAAGTTAATGTTATATTACTGGGACTTCAAGTTTGCCTTCAATTTAACAATTACCCATATACAGGTAGTAAAGCGAGTGTCAGGGTAAATAGGAAACTGAGTGACTGGTTTGATATTATGCAAAACGTGAAACAAGGATGCGCTATGTACCCATGGCTATTCTTTTTATTTATTAATAAGTATCTAAGAATGGCCCTCTTCGACGAAGAAGGTGTAGATCTCGAAACAGTGAAGGTACATGGGTTAGCTTTCGCAGATGACAATATTGTTATGGCAGAATCAATCGAGGACTTGCAAAGAATGTTAAATAAACTTGATACAAGCATGAAGAACATGGGCCTCAAAATTAACGTAAATAAAACAAAAATTATGATATTTGAAGGAAAAAGTGAGAAAGCAATGTGCAACATTATCCTAAATGATGAGAGATTAGAACAAGTTGACAAGTACATATATCTGGGTGGCCTATTCACTAGCGATGGAAAAATAGATGGGGAGTTAGATAGGCGCATAAATAAGGGTAAGATGGTTATCGGTAGACCAGGGTCCATTCTCAAAACTGTAAAAATATCAAAAAAAGCTAAAATGGTCATACATAATTCTATATTCGTCCCGACTGTACTATACGGTAGCGAGACATGATGGACCTGTCAAGAAAAGGACAGGAGTAAAATTAACGCGATTTGCATGAAACCTCTGCGCACAATATGCGGGAAAACACTGATGGAGAAAGTCCGAAACGAGACAATCCTCAAAGAATGTGGTACAGGAGAGACACTAGTTGACATACGGAAAAGAAAGCAGTTAAGATGGTTCGGACATCTTGCGAAAGAATGAGAGATGAACGACTGACCAAGCAAGTGTATAAAAGGTCAAGTAAATGGCAGAATACCCAGAGGTGGACCGCCGAAAGAATAGTTAGAATATGTGAATGAGACACTAATCCGAAGAGACATAAGAAGTCATAGAAACACGAGAACTTGCATGAAAAAATGCATGGACGTGAAGGAAGCTAGTGTTGTATGCCAAGACAGAAAAGTGTGGGGACAAATAGTTTGTAAACACAGTGACAATAGATTGAATGACGCCTGAAACTAAGACCTTGGATACTAATGGGCCCAAGTGGGGAACCACACGTAACAATTTTGTAAGGCTCTCCATTTGGAGTGATCGCTAGAGAAATTGATCAGCAACTTGGGTCGGAGCAGTGTTGCGGAACGAACGTGCCATTTAAATAAATGACACGAGAATTCTAGATCAATCTGAAATATCTATGCCTTACATCTATATACCTATCTACCTTATACCGACATACCCATCTACATGCTACTATTTTCCAACCGAGCATGCCATACGCCTACCCCGAAAGGAATAGCTATTTGTGATACAAGTGCGCAAAATAGGCGATTGCTGTGCGCACGTGTATCACACGCTATTTTTTGCAACAAACTTCCGAGAAAGTTGTTAGGAGGTGGTAACGAAAAATACTAATTTGATACTGTTGAAAAAATATTTTGTGAAAAAAAAATTTTGAAAAAAAAATGTGAACAAAAATTTTTGCAAAAAAATTTTGTGAAGAAAAATGTAGAAAAAAAAATTTTGTGGAAAAAAATTTAGGAAAAACAAATTTTGTGAAAAAAAAATTTAGAAAAAAAAATGTAGTGAAAAAAAATTTAGAAAAAAAAAAATTTAGTGAAAAAAAATGTTTGAAAAAAAATTTTGTGAAAAAAAATTTAAAAAAAAAATTTTGAAAACAAAAATTTTGGAAAAAAAATTTTTGAAAAAAAAAATTTTGGGAAAAAAAATTTCGAAAAAAAACATTTTGGTAAAAAAAATTTTGAAAAAAAATGTATGAAAAAAAAAATGTTGAAAAAAAAATTAGTTGGAAAAAAATGTTGGCATTTATGCTCCTCCCCCCCCCCCTGCGTGGGGGGGGCTACGAAGCCCTGAAAACAAAACTTCAATCATTAAAACACTGCGCTAATTAAATTAAATTTAATTGCTACGTTGCCCCCGAATTGTCGCGATGCGGAAAGTTGCTTATCTGCAAAGTGCGCATGCGCGTACATTCCGCTGATGTGGAAAGTATATCAGAATCGAGCTGCGCATGCGCCAATATTATTCCCGCATTGTTATCCGGAATGAGCCACTTCGCGTATAATTTAGCTACACGGAACGGAGCACTTTCGAGGTGGGTGTTGCAAAAAATAAGTTAATGGTATAATAATGATAATAATGCAAGCCTAACAAATTTTATAGAAGCTAGAACTGTGTACACATGTTTTCAATCTTGTTCAATAATGAGAAATTAACAAATACACGCCCTAAAAATAGACATTCAAAATTAAATTACTTAAGATTTTAAAATGCATCAACCAAGTTGAAGATAAATGCCATCTGAATTATAAAAAAATTATAATTAAAACAATTATATTTGAATAATTTTATTTTCAATTGCCAATGCAATGTAACATTGCAAAAACTGGGGTTTCTATTAGAACCAATTTTTGGTTCTAAAGGAGCTGCAACAAAAAGGAACCTCTCTTGCTGGAAAGGAACCCAAAATGATAAATGGTTTCTAAATGAACCCAAGTGTGGATTCAAATGGTTCTAATAAAGCCTTCTTCTCACTTCTGCCTTGACTCACTTCAAAGATTGCACAAGTTAATGATGCACATTTTGCTTTATAATTTGAATTAAATAATATTGCACTGGAAAAGATTTAATGAAGAAACTAAAATCATAAACATTAGTAATTCTTGAAAGGAAGATATCGCGCATGAAATGGGACAGTTTTTAAGGTTATGTTGCAAATCCGAAGTTTTACACTGCGCATGCACAAGAAGCGCGGGACTATTCAAAATGATATAATATACACTTGCAGTATTAGGTTAATATACGATTTTTTCAAGAAGCTAGGTATTTCTATAATTCAATTTAATTTGTTTCAAATAAGAATAAAAAACTTTTGGTAAAATTTGTCCGTGTGACTACTCATAGTATTTATTGGTTTCAAATCGGCCCGCGCTTCCCGGCACATGCGCAGTTGAAAACGTTGGCAACCGTTGATGGCCATCTATCGGATATAAACAAACTAAAAAGGAACCTTTAATAAGAGTTCCTTTAGAGCCTAAGTTCTAAATGATCCCAAGTTTCAGTTGAGCCGCAACATTACTGATCCCTCAGTTTTTTCTGCAGAGCATATAATCGCGTACAATAATGCGAACTGATAATAACTTGATCGGGTAATTTTACGGAAAATTCTATAATACTAGTCAGTGCCATAATAATGCTGTACATAATTTCTAAGCAGTTTAATCATGGTACAGACTCCTGCTTCTCGAAAAGAGCGTGTATCGGTACTTTTGATGACGAAAAATATCCCATTTACCATAAATCGCTGAGATACGACCATTTGAGAACATTATGCGTCTCTCTTACGGGTTATCGAAGCTACGTATAACTTTAATTTTCAATTACTTATATCCTCCTTGCATTTGACTATTATAAAAAATGTGAATTTTTATTAGCTTCGTTAGATGCAACTTTCTGAAGCTGGTCTAACGATTGAGGAGTGATAACAAAGGAGGTTCTTAACCTGTAGAGCAGAATAATGCTTATGCCAGTATTAAATAAAAGATATAGAAATAACTAAATAAGTTTAGCTTGTTTGAATAAAACAAGAAACAAAAATATTTTTCTAAATTTTCTTTCCTCTAAAATTATAAATCATTCTTACGTTACGTCAATCCTAAATAATTATACGAGAAAGAGTTTTAAATGGAAGAGTTGCGTGCGAAAGGGTAACAACTCCCACGATCATCGCATCGTTCTATTTGAACGAGTTTGAGAACAGCGAGTTTTTGAAACTTTGACGAAGGCAAACGGGCGATTATCCCACGGTATTCAAAATATCCTTTCCATAATCGATCTGCTCTCTTTCTTTCCGAAAAATTGCGTTTTCAGGTTCCAGAGGCCACTGACATTTCCCATGCCGAAGCAGGTACAGGAATTTCTAGGATTCGATATGTATTTGTACAGTGGTTTACATAAGGGGCTGAATTCCGTGATTTTAGGGTCGCTTTTTACCTGAAACGGGTTGCGCGAAACTATTATTGTCGTTTCAATGGGAGTGACCCGATGCTTTTCCGAAAGGATTCCATTTACAGTGGTCACTCTCAAGTATACACACCCTCGTCGATTTCTCTGCATGAACGAAGGCTTGCGTGAGAAACTGTGGGGGTGAAAGAGCCTTATGTAATTCTGTATGGCATTGAACTTCTATCAGAAAGAGTCACATTTCATCTAAATATTGCAAATAATGCAAATTATGTAATTTGAGGCGCTGATTCTAAAACTGACCATATTATTTTCGTACAATCAATATTTTCGCAAGGCATTCAATCTTTAATGTTCAATATCAAATGAAACTTTTTAAACCGGTTTTTCTGAAAAACACGAAAAGATAGAACATTTTCGACTTCAGTTTCGTATTCTACGGAGGAAAAAAACATATTAAAATGTTCCATCAATTGATGATAAACAAAATCTTGTTACCTAGTGTTACACAATTTTTTTTTTTAATTCACCAAAATTTTATCACTAAATTACAAAATTCTGTAACATTCTTATTTTTTCGATTTTTATAATACTTCTTTATGTAGTGCGAAGTGCTCATTCTGAAACTAACCTTCTTTTTTTATACCATCAATGTTTTCGAAGATATTAAAGATTCAAAGTTCAATATCACATAAAAAATGAACAAATCATATTGCGCACGTGCAAAAACATAAAAGAAAATATACGTTGGAAAATTTGAATGAAAAAATTAAACCACTATCCATATATCCACCATGTTCTTTCCATGCGCTTCACTCTCCACGATTAATTAGTTCAATTAATCAATTGATCAATCAAATTAGATTAATTCATAGATAAATTATTATAAATATTTTTATGACTTTTTTTTTTTGTATTTTTTAAAACTCAATCTTTAAACAAAAAAATTCGTGTATGAAATTAAGGCGTTATAGTTTTTAGGTTCCTTTTGCTTCCTCATAGAGGAAACTTTGTAATGGTAACATTTTTCAAAATTTTTAAATTCATTTAATTAAACCCTCCCTAATTTAAAAATGTCTAATACAATGTTCTAAGCAATTGTCCGGATGTGTGTGTGTGAGTTGGGATGTGTGGATGTCACGCTTTTTTGTGAACACGATAACTAGAAAACGGTTGCAGATAAATTGATGAAATTTGGAGAGCTTATTTTCGTCAATACTATCTTGAAACTGACCGAAGGATTTCTAAAAATATTTATTGCATTTTTTGTAGCACTCAATGATATTTTAAAAATCGGTTTTTTATAATAAAACTTTTTTCATTCGCATAATTCAAAGTTGATGCACGAATATAAAAGATTCCTTGCTTCGAAACGAATCGATTGACCTATAATTTTAATGCATTTTATCAAATTGTAGGAAAGTTATGGTAATTTATATATTTTAAAAATCGGTTTTTTATAGTAAAACTTTTTTCATTAACATAATTCAGAGTTGATGCAAGAATATAAAAGATTCCTTGGTTCGAAACGAATCGATTAAGCTATAATAATAACGCATTTTATCAAAGAGTAGGGAAGTTATGGTAATTTATATATTTTGAAAATCGTTTTTTTATAGTAAAACTTTTTTCATTAACATAATTCAAAGTTGATGCAAGAACAGAAAAGATGTGTTGATTCAAGACGAATCGATTGACCTATAATATTAATACATTTTATTAAAGAGTATGGAAATTGTGAAATTGCATAATATTTGAAAACACGGTTTTTCATAGTAAAACTTTTTTCAGTAACATAATTCAAAATTGATGCAAGAACGGAAAAAATCTCTTGATTCGAGGCAAGTCGATTGATCTATAATAATAATAATACACTTTATTGAAGATTAGGGAAGTTCTGCTCATTTATAATATCTGAATCATCAGTTTCAAAAAGAAAAACTTTCTTCATCAACATAATTTAAAGTTGATGCATGAATAGAAAAGACTTTTTGATCATAAATTTTCAAATAGAGTAATATTATGACCATTTTTGTGAAGAAATCATATAGCTGGGAAAGGGATAGAGTGCGACAGAACTTTTCCTTTCCCTTTTCCAGTTAAAAAAATTATTATTTCGAACGCAAGATTTGATTTGTCTGATTTGTCTTTGTATCTAAAACATTTTTTGTAATATTTTGTAATTTTTCATTTTCGGTAAATTTCTATTTTTAAATTGAGCAAAAGGAAGACGTAGGTTTGTCTATTATTGAAAAAATAACTAATGCTTCCTCTATGAGGAAGCAGATACATTTGCTGGCGAGAAGCAAAGTGCTCGTGAAATGAGCACCATATAATTATAAATACAAACAAAGTGGAAACACTCGAGATCGAATTCACAGCTAGTTTGATTTCTTATAGTACATACAGAAAGCTTTGTAGTCGTTACAATTTCGAGCATTTAAGAAATTATTTGATTAAGGTCGTGGCTGCATGTACCAAAATTTTGGTGTGAATAGCCGGCTTTTTTGGCACGAATAGGGGAAGCTGGAAAAAGGGCTATTTTTACCGATATATCGGTATGAATAGCCGGATTTTTTCGGTACGTGTAGACACTCTCCCTTTATGTATTGAAACGTTTTTCAAATGATAAATGTCTAATACAACGTTCTAATAGATGTGTGTGGGTGTTGCCATTTTTGTAAGATATTTTCAAAAAAGTACTTTTTTCAAACAGACAACTATGTCCCTGATTTATGGATTTTTACATCTTTGAATTGGCTCTGCGACATCATGAGTTTCAAATATCACACAAAATTGAAACGTCACGTAGAATTTTTTGGTTGGATAAGAAAAACGGAGAAATTTTATAACTTGGCATCCAAGTTTTGGAAAAGCATACATATTTGAAAACCAGTAATAATATTAATTTGACTTATTTTTATTTCAATAAGGTCTCTTTATACTTTATAATTTCAAAGTAAATTGTTGAATAAGTTATAAATTTCAAAACTCTGTTAATTTTGATTTTAGCTACACAATATCTTTGCTTTAAAGATCGGACCATGTGATTTTTTAATAATGATAGTCAAAATACTTTTTGCTGTAAATCCCTATTTCAAAGATATTGCCAATGTCATTGGTTCGTTTTAAACGATATTTGTGGCCAGATCAACGATAAAATAATATCGTTGGTTCAACCTTACATTTTTGCCGTGCAAATTGATGAAATTTCTGGTGCATATTTTTACCATCAAGGTCTCGCAACTAATGCAAGAATTTCTAAAAATATTAATTACACTTCCTTTGAGCTCTTTACAATGTTTTACTCAGAGGAATGTCCTCTTGTGACATGCGGATGTTTCTTGACGTAAATGTAATTTCCTCTTAAATTTAAGGTTGAGAGATTTTCATTTGTCTCAACAGGAATCCCTTTGCAGCAGAAATGTTCCTTATGCGACTAACTTCACCTACTCTTGCAGCCAAATAATTATGCTTGTGTAAAAAATATATTCACCTCGTTCAAAACAAAACCAATGTCCTGTACATGGACTTCACCAAAAACGAGCCTTTTTCTGTCGGATGTACATAATGCATTGAAATGTTAAATCTTCTCGAGCGCGGCGCTAGTGTGGCACACGTATAAATGGCTGCCGTCATATTTCGTGTAAATATAACCTGTGATATAATCCTAAACAAAAATACAAAATTCCTAAAGCGCTAAAACAATTTGTTGAGACATTTAAAGAATATTTGAATGTAAAAACTGTTATATTCAAGTGGAAGTCCGATATCAGTTCTGTGATGTGTATGCCGTACAAGATTTAAAACTAGTCAGTTATATACTTATTGTTTTCCACGTTTGTGCAATAAATCTGAAGAACCTACCACGTCCATTGCAGGATAACTTCAATTACGTAAAATCAGAGATGTTTTAAGATAAGTAAAATAAATTGTTTGTGTTTAAGTAATAATGTATACATTTCTATGAAAATCAGATTGGTAAATAATGTAAGATGTTAACATATACGGCGGCCATTTTAATACGTGTGCCAAACTAGCGCCGTAACTCGGGCAGTATTGTAACCATTTTTATACGAAAAAAATTTGCTCATTTTCGGTTACATTACTTTGGTCTCCTTATGTCTATTCCCCATGATCTGAGAGCCTAAAAATGGAGTTTTCATAGTAAAACTTTTTTAATATAATTTTTCAATTTCATTTTTCATTGATCGATTGTCCTATAATATTAATACATTTTATTGAAAATTAAGGAAATTCTCATCATTTCTAATACTTTTTCTATCTAATCATAATGAGGTACCGAAGAGTTCATAAAATGAGCAGATTATTTTTATAGAATATGCCACATTCACCATTTACAGTTTCTCGTGCACACTGTAAAAAAAATTGTGGAGGTAATACCCGAAAATGTTCAGGACGCAATAAACCCGATGATTCTGTAATTATCCCAGAAATAAAGTCGGAAAATTCCTTACTAAGTTCCGTCAATTTGCAAGGTATTTTGCCAATTTTCCTGAAAATCTCTTCGGGAAAATTTCATTACGATTTCGGTAACTTTTCAATTGTTTGGGGAATTTTTCCGAAAATAATTCCGATGAAATTTTCGAAAAAATTTCTGAACGATTTAGGTTATTTTTCATAGAATAGGTTCCATTGACCTACAAAAATACAACCATTGTTTAAAAAATGTGCGTAGTTGATATATAAAAAACTAAAGGTATCATCTGTTCCGAAGTTTAATGAAATAATAGTTATAATTACCATAATATTATTCAAATAATAGTATTTTTTCTTATTTCACCAGGTGGACAAAAATTCCCATAATATTTCAACAAGTACAGTCAATACTGATGCTGAGAATAGTATAAAATGGTAGTCTGATATACATCATCTCATCTTGTCGTTATTACTATCGTAAAAATTTGTGACTCACTTATTCTCTATCTTTTAAAGGTGCTTAGTTTCGTTACCGTCAGCGTTACTTAGTTTTCATCCAGTTCTACTGAAGGCGATCTCATCGACGATGGGCGATCTATGTTTATTTCAACGCGGGATGTTTCTTCTCATAAGAAGCTTAGTGGAAGTATATTCATGTATATATACAGGGTGTCCACGTCAGGGCTTACCGAAAATTATGCAACCCGTCTTACACGCTAATGCTATTCTTATGGCAGTGTATA
>CAKNXH010058644.1:84076-95889 GCA_932178445.1 Andricus quercusramuli | reverse complement strand
AAGAGGAAATTTATCTTAAAACAGATGAATTTTTACTTAAAAAGAAAAATTTTGTTGAAAAATGAATTCTTATCCAGAAAAGATTCCAGTTGCCTTTTCAAGATTTTTATCCAAGAAAGATGAAATTTGCTAATACAGAAGATTTTTTAATAAAAAAGGACAATTTTTTTAAAAGTTGAATTTTCACCCAGAAAAGCTTTCAGTTCATTTTTCAACACCAAAATATGAATTTTAAAGAAAAAGTGAATTTTCTACGAAATGGTTAAATTTTGAATAAAACAGGATTTTCAACCAAAAGTATAACTTTCTAACAAAATAGTTCTATTTTCAACCAAACAGTTGCATTTTTATACCAGAAATATGAAATTTCTCTTGAAACAGATGAATTTTTAATAAAAAAAAAATCAAGAAAGTAGTTGAATTTTCATCCATAAAAGATATTCAGGAAAGATGTAATTTCTGCTAAAGCAGGTGAATTTGAAAAACAGAAAATCAAATTTTCAAAAAAGAGTTGAATTTTTAACCGAAAATTTGCATTTTTATTCAAGAAGGATGAAATATTTCTTTTAAAACAGATGAATTAAAAAATTTAAAAAAAATAGTTGAAAGCTCATCCAAAAAAGGAAAAAATTGTGATCTAAAAGTTAATGTTCTGCTAATTAGTCGAATATTTAACCAAAAAGAACGACTTTTCAACAAGGTTGTTAAATTTCCAACCAAAAAGTTGCACCGTCCAAGACAAATGAAAATTCTACTAAAACAGGTGAATTTTTAAATCAAATAGAAAATTTTCAAAAAAAGAACTGAATTTTCATCCAAAAGGATTTCCATAGACTTTTCTACAGAAAAATAATAATTTTAAACAAAAAGTAAATTTTCTGAAAAATAGTTAAATTTCCAACAAAACAGTTGCATTTTTGACCAAGAAAGATGCAATATTTCTACCAAAAAATATGAGCTTTTAAATTAAAAAGACAAATTTCCAGAAAAAATATTTTCCATCGAAAAAAGATTTCAGTTAAATTATCAGCAAAAAAATACTAATTTTAAACAAAAGGTTAATATTATATGAAGGAAGTTGAATTTTTAACACAAAAAGACAAGTTTTGAACAAAACAGTTGAATTTGCAAAAAAAAATGATGTCTTTCTAATAAAATTATTAAATTTGCAACCAAATAATAAAATTCATAACTAAAAATATAATCTTCAGGAGAAAGTTTTTGCGAATTTGCAAAAATAAAAATATCTTGCCCCCCCCCCCTTTAGCTATTACGTAATTTAAGTACGGTCCCTAAATTGGTCTTCAAAAAAAAATAAGGACCAATATTATAAATAATTTTATATAATTATTATAAGCAGATTTTTTACAAGGAATATCTAATTTTTATATAATTGACTGTAAAATTCAATTTGATGAAGTTTACTTTGGGATTTGTTAAGCAAATTATCGGAATATCTGCAGTGGTCACGGGTGACCTTGGCTAGAATAGCGGTGGAAATAACGAAGCGAGAATCTCCCAATTATAAATCGGAATTTAAATTCCAATTGCGTCGTTAACAGTTTAATTAACAATATTCTATACTCTCTATATTTAAAAAATATTTTTTTTTTGGGAATTTTTTTATATCAGAGGGACAGAAGTTTTGGAAAAATTGTAGTTTTTGTAGCTGATACTTCAACACAAGTGACTTCTCTTCTTTTGAAAAAGTAGTTTAGATTCGTTTTTTCACAAAAGCGGCTCATAATTCTTCTTTTGTGAAAGTTACTCATACTCATTCTTTTACAAAAGTTGCTTGGAAATTTTTCTATGGAAATTAGCTCAGAACTCTTTTTTTCCAAAAGCAGTTTATAACTCCTAATTTTTCAAAGTGGTTTATACCTGCTCTTTTTAAAAAGTTGCTCAGAACTCTTCTTTTCCCAAAGTGGCTCATAATGTGTCTTTTACAAAATCGACTTATAACTCTTTTTCGATCAAATAGCTCACTCTTCTTTAAGAAGAGTTTCTTATAACTCTTATTTGGAAAAAAGTAGCTCAGAACTCTTCCTTGAAAAAAACAACTCATAATTTTTCTTTTGATGAAGTAACTCATACCTATTCTTTTACAATTGTAGCTTAAATATATGTTATGAAACTGGCTCATAACTCTTCTTTTTCAGAAGTGGTTCATAACTCTTTTTTTTAGTGTATAATATCCTCTCTTTTTAAAAAGTAGCTCAGAACTCTTCTTTTTTCAAAGTGGCTCATAACGTTCCTTTTACAAAATTGACTTATAGCTCCTTTTCGACCAAACAGCTCATAACTCTTCTTCAAAAAGGGGGCTCCTACGTCTTCTTTGAAGAAAATATCTCAGAACTCTTCTTTTATAAACGCAGCTCATAACTCTTCTCATGGGGAATTAGCTCTTGCCTATTGATTTACAGTACTAGCTCAGAAATTTTCTTGTCAAAAGTGGCATATAACTCTTCTTTTGCAAAAGTGGTTTATAACTCTTCATTTTTCAAAGTTGCTAACAAATTTTTTTCTCAAAGTAGCTCAGAACTCTTCTTTTTTCTAAGTGACTCAAGAAGTTTCTCCTACAAAATCGACCTAATACTCTTGTTGAACCAAACAGCTCATGACTCATCTTGAACAAAAGTGGCTCATAACTCTTCTCTGAAAAAAATAGCTCAGAACTCTTCTTTTTAAAAAGCGGCTCATAACTCTTCTTTTGTTGCAGTAGCTCTGACCTATTGTTTTACAAAAGCTGCTCTGAACTTTTTCTAAAGAAATTGACTCATAACTCTTCTTTGGCAAAAGTAGCTCATAACTTTTCCTTAAAGTAATAAATTTCATAACTGATCCTTTATAATAATTCGACCAAAATTATTCATTTCAAACCTATTTTTCCGAAAATCAAGGTGACTTCAAATCAGTTTCAAATCAATTCGGATTAATTTAAATCAAGTAAAAGACATATTTTCCTTAGTCTTCAATACATTATTTTCTTATTACGCGTATTTCTGGATCAGGGCTGAGAAATAATTCGTGTCATGGCAGGTGATGATAAATCTGCATAGAATGCTTTCTGAACACGTGCAATTAATTGCTTAATTAAACAGAAACGACGGTATTATGGATATAAATAACTATTCAAGACAAGAGAATGACAACTGAATAAACGCCATCGACCGTTTCCCCCAAATCATATTATTTTTTTATTTCTCATGTAACAGTCACGTTAAAAACTTTTTCTTGTAAAATGTGGCTCATAACTCTTCTGTTGCAAAAGCGGCTAATGAATTTGCATTTTTTAAAGTAGTTGATGCCTATTCTTTTCTAAAAGTAGCTTAGAACTCTTCTTTTCTCAAACTGGATCATAACTTTTCTTTCACAAAATTGGCTCATAAGTCTTCCATGACAAAGGTGGCTCATAAATCTTCTTTCTCAAAGTGGCTCCTGCTTATTCTTTTAAAAAAGTAGCTCAGAACTTTTCTCGTGAAAAGTGGCTCATAACACTTCTTTCGTTAAGGTGGCTCATAAGTATTCTTTTATACAAGTAGCTCAGAACTTTCCTGCTGAAAAAATGACAGAATTGGTTCCTGATTTTTTTTCACAAAACTAGCTCTTAAATTTTTTTCAAGTAGCTCAGAACTCTTCTTTTACAAAACCAGCTCATGACTCTTCTTTTGTTCAAGTGGCTCATAAGTCTTCTTTGAAAAAATTGGTTCATAACTCGTCTTTTGTTGAAGTAGATCATATATATTCATTTAAAAAAGTAGCTCAGAACTTTTCTTGTAAAAAGTGGCTCATAACACTTCTTTTGTCAAAGTGGCTCATAATTATTCTTTTATACAAGTAGCTCAGAACTTTTCTGCTGAAAAAAATGACAGGATTTGCTCCTGACTTTTTTTTTTACAAAACTAGCTCTAAACTTTTGTTCAAGTAGCTCAGAACTCTTCTCTTACAAAACCGGCTCATGACTTTTCTTTTGTTTAAGTGGCTCATAAGTCTTTTTTGGAAAAAGTAGATCATAACTCGTCTTTGGTTGAAGTAGATCATATATATTCTTTTAAAAAAGTAGCTGAGAACTTTTCTCATGAAAAGTGGCTCATAAACTTTCTTGTCTTGAAGTAGCCCATAACTGCTTTTCATAAAATTGGCTGATTATTCTACTTCTAAAAAAGTGGCTTATGGCTCTTTTTTACACCAATGACTCAAATTTTTTTTTAGCTCAGAACTCTTCTTTCACAAAACCAACTTATAAATTTTCTTTTGTCAATGTGACTCATATCTATTATTCAAAGAAAGTAGCTCATAACTTTTTTCATGAAAAGTGGCTCATAACGCTTCTTTTCTCAAACTGGCTCATAACTCTTCTTGCAGAAATTTGACTGATTACTTTTGAAAAAGTAGCTCATGAGTCTTTTTCATAAAACTAGCTCAAAACTCTTCTTTTAGGTAGCTCAGAACACTGCCTTTAGTAAAGTAGCTCACTTTCTTCGTACAAGTAGCTCAGAACTTCTCTTATGAAAAAAATGACAACTAAATGAATACCATCTGCCGCTCCTACTAAATCAAATTATTTTTTATTTGCCATGTTACAGCCAAGTTAATTTTTTTCCTTATGCAAAGTAGCTCATAAATCTTCTGCTAAAAATCGGCTCATAACTCTTCATCTTTTGAAGTAGGTCATACCTATCCTTTCGTAAAAGTAGCTCAGAACTATGGATTTTCTCAAATTGGATGATAACTTTCCTCTCACAGAATTGGCTCACAATTTTTTTTTGACAAAATAGATCATAACTCTTCTGTTGGAAAAGCGGCTCATAACTCTTCATTTATAAAAGTGTTTCATAACTATTCTTTTGTGAAAATAGTCCAGAACTCTTTTTTTATTCAATTAGATTATAACTTTTTCACAGAATGGACTCATAAATCTACTTTCAAAAAATAGCTCATCTCTTATTTCGTTAAAGTGGCTCATTAGACTTTTTTCACAAGAGCAGCTCATAAATTTTCTTATAAAAAATTGACTGCTCACTCTACTTTTAAAGAAGTGGCTCATGAATCTTCTTATACAAAAGTGACCCAAAACTATTTTTTTAAGTAACTCAGAACTCTTTCTATAAAACCGGCTCATAACTCTTCTTTTGTTGAAGTGGCTCTTCAGTATTTTTTTCACAAATAGCTCAGAACTTTTCTGATGACAAATATTACAAATAAATAAGCACCATCCACCTTCTTTCCCAAATTCACATGATTCTTTCATTTGTTAAGTAAGAGTCGAATGAATTTTTTTTCTTATGAAAAGTGGCTCATAAATCTTCTGTTAAAAATCGGCTCATAACTCTTCATCTTTTGAAGTAGCTCATACCTATCCTTTTGTAAAAGTAGCTCAGAACTATGGTTTTTCTCAGATTGGATGATAACTTTCCTCTCACAGAATTGGCTCACCATTTTTTTTGACAAAATGGATCATAACTCTTCTGTTGTCAAAGCGGCTCATAACTCTTCATTTATAAAAGTGTTTCATAACTATTCTTTTGTGAAAATAGTCCAGAACTCTTTTTTTATCCAATTAGATTATAACTTTTTCACAGAATGAACTCATAAATCTACTTTCAAAAAATAGCTCATCTCTTATTTCGTTAAAGTGGCTCATAAGACTTTTTTCACAAGAGCAGCTCATATATTTTCGCATACAAAATTGACTGCTCACTCTACTTTCAAAGAAGTGGCTCATGAATCTTCTTACGCAAAAGTGACCCGAACGATTTTTTTTAATAGCTCAGAACTCCTTTTACAAAACCAGCTCATAACTCTTCTTTCATTGAAGTGGCCCAGAAGACAAATATTACAAATAAATTAACACCATCTACCTTCTTTCCCAAATTCACATAATTTTTTAATTTGTTATGTAAGAGCCACATGAAATTTTTTTTTCTTATGAAGAGTGGCTCATAAGTCTTCATTTATTAAAGTGTTTCATACCTATTCTTTTGTAAAAATAGTCCAGAACCCTTTTTGTATCCAATTAGATTATCGTTTTCTTCAGAATGAGTTCATAAATCTACTTTGATAAAACAGCTTATATCTTATTTCGTTAAAGTGTCTCATAATACTTTTTTCACAAGAGCAGCTCATAAAATTTCTTATCCAAAATTGACTGCTCACTCTACTTTTGAAGAAGTGGCTCATGAATCATCTTATAAAAAAGTGACCCAAAACTATTTTTTGAAGTAGCTTAGAACTCTTTCTACAAAATCAGCTCATAACTCGTCTTCTATTGAAATGGCCCAGGAGACAAATATTACAAACAAATCAACACCATTTACCTTCTTTTCCAAATTCACATAATTTTTTCATTTGTTATGTAAGAGCCAACTTAAATTTTTGTTTCTCATGAAGAGTGGCTCATAAGTCTTCATTTATTAAAATGTTCCATACCTATTATGTTGTAAAAGTAGTCCAGAACTCATTTTGTATCCAATTAGATTACCGTTTTTTTTTTCAGAATGAACTCATAAATCTACTTTGATAAAATAGCTCATCTCTTATTGCGTTAAAGTGGCTCATAAGACTTTTTTCACAAGAGCAGCTCATAAAATTTCTTATCCAGAATTGACTGCTCATTCTACTTTCAAAGAAGTGGCTCATGAATCTTCTGATACAAAAGTGACCGAAAACTATTTTTTGAAGTAGCTCAGAACTCTTTCTACAAAAACCAGCTCATAACTCCTCTTCTATTGAAATGGCCCAGGAGACAAATATTACAAATAAATTAACACCATCTAACTTCTTTCCGAAATTCACATCATTTTTTCACTTGTTATGTAAGAGTCGAATGAATTTTTTTTTCTTAGAATGAATGGCTTAGAATGGCTTAGAATGGCTCATAAGTCTTCATTTTTTAAAGTGTTTCATACCCATTCTTTTGTGAAAGTAGTCCAGAACTCTTTTTGTATCCAATTAGATTATCGTTTTTTTCAGAATGAATTCATGAATCTACTCTGATAAAATAGCTTATATCTTATTTCGTTAAAGTGTCTCATGAGACTTTTTTCACAAGAGCAGCTCATGAAATTTCTTATCCAAAATTGACTGCTCACTCTACTTTTAAAGAAGTGGCTCATGAATCATCTTATACAAAAGTGACCCAAAACTATTTTTTGAAGTAGCTCAGAACTCTTTCTACAAAAACTAGCTCATAACTCTTCTTTCATTGAAATGGCCCAGGAGACAAATATTACAAATATCTCAGAACTTTTCTCATGAAAAGTGGCTCATAAAACTTCTTTTCTCAAAGTGTCTCATAACTTTTCTTTTATAAAATTGATTGATTGCTCTACTTTTGAAAACGCAGCTCAGAAATTTTCTTCTACAAAACCAGCTCATAACTCTTCTTTTGTTAAAGTGGCTCATAACTATATTTTTATTATAAAAGTAGCTCAGAGCTTTTCTGATGAAAAAAAATGTAAGCTGAATAAACACCATCTGCAGTTTCCCCCTGAATCATTTTTCTTTCATCTATTACGTAAGAGCCAAGTTTAGATGGTCTTTATCCAGTTGTTATTCTGCTAATTCCAATGGAATTAATTAGGAACAAAGCTGGAACTGAATCGGCTTAGGCCTTCTCTGAAATCGACATCGCTTATAATTAATTGTATTATAATGATGAAAAGCGTTTTCAAGGTCGGGTGGGTATTTTGCGACACTTGTCTTTTAAAGCGGATAGAGCCGAGTGAGTGAGATGATGATGATGATGAGTATGACAAGTGGGAAAGCAAGTAAATGAGGTTGCGAGTCCACTCCCTTTATTATCTTCTAAGAAAATACCACGCCCGCTTATTAAAAATTAACAACTTCACTCTTACTCTCTGGCACAAGGACGATGATTTGACATTAGGATTGAAAATCTATGTCTGTTGGCTAAACGTTTTCCGGCTTCTATTTTCTCCTTTGTTTCAGAGCTGCTTCACTAATTAGATAAATGAGAAATATTTTTTGCAGAAGTGGCTCAAAACTCTTCTTTTATAGAAGTAGCTCAGAAATATTTTTTGTGTGAGCAGCTGAGCAGGCTTCTTTTACGAAATTGGCTCATAACTCTTCTTCTACAAAATTGACACATAACTCTTCTTTTACAAAATTGACTCATAACTCTTCTTTCACAAAATTGGCTCATCACTTTCCTTTTACAGAAGTAGCTCATAACGCTTCTTCCACAAAAAAAAGTAGCTCAGAACTTATTTTGTTCGAAGGTGCAAATGATTTTTGTCTACCGTAGTAGCTCATAACTTTTCTTATGGAAAATAGCCCATAACTCTTCTTTTCTAACAGTGGATCATAACTCTTCTATTGTTAATGTGGCTCATACCTATTCTTCTGGAAATGTAGCTCAGAATTTTTCCTATGGTATGTGTTCCATAACACTCATTTTCTCTAAGTGGCTCATAACTTTTCTTTTACAAAATCAATGAATGACTCTATATTTGGAAAAAGTGACTAACGACTCTTCTTTCACACTAGCGACTTGAAACTCATCTTTTGAAAAATTTTCTGAGAACTCTTCTTTTATAAAAACGCGTCAGAACTCTTCTTCTACAAAAGCGGCTCAGAAATCTTCTTTTACCAAATTAGCTCATAACTCTTTTTACACAAAAGTAGCTCATAACTCTTCTTTCATACAAATAGCTCCGAACTCTTCTCTTACGCCAGTAGCTCTGAACTCTTCTTCTCAAAACTTAGCTCATTTATCATCTTTGACAAAACTGTATCATACCTACACTTTCAGTTTCAGAAAAGTAGCTCAAAAACTATTTAATGAAACGTGGCTCATAACTCTTCTAGTATTGAAACGGTTCATAACTCTTCATTTATCAAAGTCGCTTATACCTATTTTTTTCTAAAAGTGGCTCATAAAACTTTTTTCTCGAAGTGGCTCATAACTCTTCTTTTATACAAATAGCTCTAAACTCTTCTCTTACGCAAGTAGCTCTGAACTCTTCTTTTCAAAATTTAGCTAAATTATGTTCTTCTACAAAACTGGATCAAACTTACGCTATCAGAAAAGTAGCTCAGCAATTTTTTAATGAAAAGTGACTTGTAACTCTTCTAGTGTAAAAGTGGCTCATTACACTGTTTTCTCAGAGTAGCTCATAATTATTATTTTATACAAGCAGCGCAGAACTTTTCTTATGAACAGTGGCTCAGAGCTCTTATTTTCTGAAAGTGGCTCATAACTCTTCTTCAAGAAAAGGGCATCATACCTCATCTCTGGCAAAAGTAGCTCAAAACTCTTCTTTTGTAATAGTGGCGTATAATTCTCCTTTTACAAAACTCGCTCATAAATCTTTTTGTTACAAAAGTTTCTCATAACTCTTCTTTTAAAAATTAGCTCATAACTCTTCTATAACGAAATGAGCTCATAACTCTTCTTTCATCTATGTGGCTCATAAATTTCCTTCCACAACATTGACTCATAACTCTTCTTTGGTAAATAGCATATAACTCTTCTTTAGGATAAGTAGCTCATTGAGTCTTCTGTATCAAAAGTGACATGTACCTCTTCTTCTGTAAAATGGGCTTATAACTCCTAATTTTTCATTTTTTAAGTGGATCATACCGATTGTGTTGTCAAAGTAGCCCATAACTCTTCTTTTGTCAAATAAGATCATACCTATTCTTTCAAAAGTAACACAGATCTCTTCAAATTAAAATTAGCTTAATAACTCTCCTTTTGGAAAATCTGCGCATAACTCTTTTTTGACAAGAGTAGCTCAGAACTCTTCTTTTGTAATATTGGCCTATAATTCTCCTTCTACAAAACTCGCTCATAAGTCTTTTTTTACAAAAGTTTCCCATAACTCTTCTTTTACAAAACTGACTTATAACTCTTCTATAACTAAATGAGCTCATAACTCTTCTTTCATCTATGTGACTCATAAATTTCCTTTCACAAAATTGACTCATAACTCTTCTTTGGTAAAATAGCACATAACTCTTCTTTAAGATAAGTAGCTCATTGAGTCTTCTGTATCAAAAGTGGCATGTATCTTTTCTTCTGTAAAATGGGCTTGCAACTCCTAATTTTTAATTTTTTAAGTAGTTCATACAGATTGTATTGTCAAAGTAGCCTATAACTCTTCTTTTGTCAAATAGGATCATACCTATTCTTTCAAATGTAACTAAGACCTCTTCAAATTAAAAGTAGCTTAATAACTCTCCTTTTGGAAAATCGGCGCATAACTCTTCATTTTGCAAAGTAGCTCAGAACTCTTCTTCGAACAAGTATCTTAGAACTCTTTTCCAAAAAAAGCTCATAACTCTTCTTTTGTAGAAGCGGCTCATAAATCTTTTTTGTCAAAAGTAGCTCATAAATTTTTCTTCACAAAATTGACTCATGCCTTTCCTTTGACAAAAGTGATCCATAACTCTTATTCTATCAAACTGGCTCATAAATATTTGTTCACAGAAGTATTTCAAAACTTTTCTAATAAGAAGCAGCGTATAGCTCTTTTCACCAAAGTATTTCAGAACTCTTTTGACCAGAATAGCTCAGAACTCTTCATTTTTCAAACACAGCTCATAATTTTTTTTTTACTAATGCCGCGAATATTTCTTCTCTAACAGAATAGCTCATAACTCTTATTTGACAAAAGTTGCTTAGAACTTTTTTGCAACAAAAGTAGCTCACAACTCTTGTTTTGTCAAATTGGCCCTCAACTCTTCTTTTAAAAAAGTGTCTCATAATTCTTTTTTTGTTGCAGTGGCTCATAAATCTTCTGTTGTAAAAACGGACCATGACTCTTTATTTTTCAAAGAGGCTTATGTCTATTCTTTTGTAAGAGTGGCTCATAACACTTTTCTTTGGCTCAGAACTCTTATTTGCTAAAATTGGCTCAAACTATTCTTTCAGAAACGTGCATTATAACTCATCGTGGACAATAGTAGCTCAGAACTTTTCTTTTGTAAAAGTGGCCTATAATTCTTCTTTTACAAAAGTCACTCATAACTCTTCTTTTACAAGTGTCTCATAACTCTTCTTTGACAAAAGTTGCTCATAACTCGTCTATAACAAAATTAGCTTCTTACTGTTCTTTCTTCTAAGTAGCTTAGTCCTATTATTTAACGAAAGTAACTTAGAACATTCACTTTGAAAAGCGCCTCATAACTCTTCTCTTGTAAAAGCAGCCAATAATTTCTTATTTTGTAAAGTGCTTGATACCTATTCTGTTGTGAAAGTAGTGCAGAACTCTTATTTTTTCAAAGTGGTGGAGAAATTTCCTTTTACAAAATTGACGCATTACTCTTTTTTTTTTTTTTGTAAAATTGGCTCATAACTCATAATTTTTCATTTTTTATAGTTGTGTTTACTCATTTTTTGGTAAAAGTAGCCTATATATCTCTTCTTTTATTGAAGTGGCTCCTGCCTATTCTTTTACGAAAGAAGCTTAGAACTTGACTAATCAAAAGTAGCTCATAAGTAAGCTCATAAGAAGTAGCTCTTCTTTTGTAAAAACTGCTCCTTCATCTTCTTTTTCAAAGTTACTCATCAATATTTTTATGTTAAAGTAGCTCATAACTCTTCTTTGAAAAAAGTAGCTCATAACTTTTTTTTTCTAAAATTGACTCATGACTCTTCTTTGACAAAAGGGGTTTATAACTTTCATTTTTTTGAAGTGGCTCAGACATATTTGTTTACAGAAGTAGCTCAAAACTTTTTCAATTAGAAGTAGCTCATAGCTCTTTTTACCAAAGTAGCACAGTACTCTCTTCATTTTTCAAGCGCAGCTCATAAATCTTCCCTGAAAAACGCGGCGGATATATTTTCT
>CAKNXH010058644.1:48330-84066 GCA_932178445.1 Andricus quercusramuli | reverse complement strand
TTCTAGCATTATTCAAATATAATATTATTAATAATTACAATAAATTGTTTAAACAATTATTTTGTTAACTTGGATTCATTATTACTTTACTCCAAATGAAAATCGGACAAAAAACCAGAAATTAAAAAAAAGAACGCATCTTTCTAGCATTATTCAAATATAATATTATTAATAATTATAATAAATTGATTAGACAATCATTTTGTTGACTTGAATTCATTATTACTTTACACCAAATGAAAATCGGACGAAAAACCAGAAATTAAAAAAAAAAAAACGCATCTTTCTAGCATTATTCAAATATAATATTATTAATAATTATAACTTGAAATCATTATTACTTCACTGAAAATTAAAATTAGACAAAAAGCCAGAAATTTGAAAAAAAAACCAACTTAATGGGGCTTGCGGCACTCCTAAATGTCATTTTTTTCAGAACAAAAAAAATGGATTTATTTTTGGGTGGATTCGAGCAAATTTGGGGTGTGTCCCCATGAAATATGAAAAAAATTTTTTTTGGACCAACCTAATGTACACCCACTTTTGCCTCATTGTTCCCTGACCATTATTATTCGAAAACCAGCTGGCTTGTTGAATTTTAAAGCCAAAAGGATCAATGACTTACAAAACGGTAGAATATTTAACCCAAAAATATTATTTAAAAAAAAATAGTTAGTTTCCTACCAAAAAGTTGAATTTTCATAAAATTAGTTGAATTTTCATAAAATTAGCTTAATTTTTACCAAAAAGTTGAATTTTCATAAAATTAGCTTAATTTTTACCAAAAATGTTAATTTTTAACTCAATAGTTGAATTTTTCACTAAATTGTCGAATTCTCAGCCTAACCAGGTTGATTTAGACATACGCATTTGCATTTTTAATAATAAAGGAAAAATTTTCAATCAAGAAGATTAATTCTTGACCGAAAAAGAGGAGCTTTTAACAAAAAAACATGAGTTTTTAACTAGAAAGGATCAATTTCCAATGGAAAATCTCAATTTTCAATTAGAAATGTAATAGTTACATTTTTAGTTAAAACAATCAATTCTCAACCAAGAAAAGTTAAATTTAATAGACGAATTTTCAACTAAAATGATGAATCTTAAGAAAATGAATGTTCAATAAAATATTTTAAACCAAAAGATGATTTTTTATCCCAGAAGATTACTTTTCTAAAAATGAAATAGTTGAATTTTCAACCAAGAAGAAGAATCCACAATAAAAAAAATGAATTCTTAATGAAGTGATTCAACTTTCAACCAAGTAACTGAATTTCTTACTAAGAAATATGACTTTTTGACAAAATAGTTGCATTTTTGACAGAAAATTGCCGAATTTGTTATTCAATTTCGGGAATTTTCTAGTTATGATATTTTATAATTTGGCAATTTTCTGTCAGGAATTTAATTATTCGGGAAATTTTAATAACATTTTTTTGCCTGAGAATTAGGTTTTTCAACTAACAGTATAACACTACCATTTTTCGTTGAAAATTGAGATTTTTTTATTAAAGATTGATTTTTTCTAGTGAAAAATTATTTTATTTTGTTACAAACTTGTCTTTTTTGGTCGAAAACTAATCTTCTTGGGTGAAAATTTTTCCTTTTTTATTGAACCGTTTCGTAGGTAACTCGTCCTCTTGGCTTTAAAATTTAGCAATTTTCTTGAAAATTAATGTAATTTATTAATAATTTATGTATTTTTTGACACTGTCAAATTTCCAATTTGGAAAATTCCCAAACACTTTATGATATTAACGAATTAAAAAATTCCCTGATATTGAAATTTTGGACAGTTCATAATAGTACCAAATCTAAAAATTGCCGAACCATAAAATTCTCCACAGGAAATCACCGAATAATTTTTTTAATTCGGGAATTTTCTAGTTAGGATATTTTATGTTTCGACAATTATCTCTCGGGAATTTTCAAATTCGGTAATATTATAGACAGTCAGGAATTTCATTATTGGGAAATTTTTCAATTTGATAATGTTATAAGCTGTTTGGGAATTTGAATATTCGGGAAGTTTTCAATTTATGAATTTTATTCTTCGGAAATTTTATTATTCCGGAATTTTTCAATGCGGGAATTTTATTATTCAAAAATTTTATTATTCGGGAATTTTCCAAATGGAGAATTTCACAGGGCCGGCAATTTTTATAATTTGGGAATTTCGTAATTCGGGAATTGTACCATTCCAGAATTTTCCAATTCGGGAATTTTCCAAATTGTTTAAACAAAGAAAAAATATTGTAAAAATTGCTAAATATTCTGTAGAAAAAAAATATTACTCTTAAATTCCTTCAATTGTGTCCTTCAAAAATGTATTGCTTTCAACATTCTTCAATTGTGTCATTATTTTTAGAAAATAATAACTTTTTACGATTTAAGGGAGAAAAAATTGTCTAAACAAATGAAAATTGTTTAAATAATTACCAAATAAGTTAAACAAGAACTACTACTCTTGACATTCATCAACTTTGTACGATTTATTCCGAAAGATAATAACTTTTCACGATTTAAAGGGGAAAAAAATGGTTTAAACAAATACTAATTGTTTAAACAAATACTGATTGTTTGAACAATTTATAATTATTCAAAATATACTTTAAAACTCGTCACTTATTGATTAAAAATAATTCATGTTGAAAGTTTTTTTTAAATACCGTTTTTAGCATGAATTTGATAGAAAACTGCTATTTTGCATTTTTCGGGGCATTTTCCGGGCACAATTAAAGGGGTTCAGGTGTGTCAAAATTAAAAGCTATTGTTTGGAAATTATTTCTTAAATACTCCTCAAGAGGTGACAATAATTGACAAAAAATGTATAAGAAGTACTTTTTTTCCATTTTTTTTGAAAATCGAACTTTTCCGATTTGAACCCCCATGTTAATTTCAAAAGCCCGGGGGCACGGGTTATCGTTGAAAAAAAAATTACTAATACACTACCGTCGGAAATTGTGCGCACGACTCGCGTGAGCGCTATTCAAAATCACTGCTGACTTCGAACCACGATATTTCGGCGAAAAAAAGAGATAGGACATTTTTCAAAAAACATTTGGAAAGCTCATGAAATTCCACGTCTATTGGTATGCAACAAATATTTTTTTGACCTCCTGACAGAAGTACAGCACTTGAGAAGTTCAAAAAAAAATCAAGATTTTCTCAAATTTTCTACCTCAAATTCAACTTTTTGCACGACCCAGGAAAATGTTTTGAAAAACCTGAGAATTATACGACATGGAGCCTTAAATCTTATCTTTAATTTAAGCCGAGAAAACTTAAAAAATCTTCATGGGTGCCCGAGATATGATTAAAAATGTTCAATCGTATCTGAGATCAATTTTAATCGACGATCACGGTTCTCGGCTGGTCTTCTACTCGCCTCCTTCGTTGACGCAGGACCAAATAGGCCACGCACAGAGGTGGCGCCTAAGTGGACATTGTCCTATTCTTTAATATGGGGATAATATTAGATTCAAATAATTGCCAACAATCACAAATAACAATAAATATTCTTTTTCATTCACCATAATTTGAAATAAAAATTACTAATGAAGAGAACCAAAAGTATAAGAGGCGCCACCTTAGTGCGTGGCCTATTCGGTCCTGCCTCAACGAAGGAAACGAGCAGCAGACCGGCCGATAACCGTGATCGTCGATTAAAATTGATCTCAGATACGATTGAACATTTTTAATCATATCTCAAGCACCCATGAAGATTTTTTAAGTTTTCTTGGCTTAAATTGAAGATAAGATTTAAGGCTCCATGTCGTATAATTTTCAGGTTTTTGAAAAAATTTTCCTGGGTCGTGCGAAAAGTTGAATTTAAGGTAGAAAATTTGAGAAAATCTTGAATTTTTTTTGAACTTCTCAAGTGCTGTACTATTGTCAGAAGGTCAAAAAAACATTTGTTGGATACCAATAGACGTGGAATTTCATGAGCTTTCCAAATGTTTTTTGAAAAATGTCCTATCTCTTTTTTTCGCCGAAATATCGTGGTTCGAAGTCAGCAGTGTTTTTTAAAGCGCTCACGCGAGTCGTGCGCACAATTTCCGACGGTAGTGTATCCTACTGCTGAGATGGAAATATAGAAATGAAAGAGAGAAATAAGAAGAAAAAGAAAAGGAATGGAGGAAGTGTCAGAAACCTGGGTAGCGTGGGAGTCATTGCCTTCAATGTCTAACAATGAGTCCTTTCTGGCAAAATACAATTCGTTATTCGATGTGTATCTAGGCTTTACATACGGCTTCTACTACTCTCGTGTCATCGAGTCTATCCGCTGAATTTTGCAATCTCCGGTGATATAGACATACTTTTTCATTATTTTTCGGCAGCTAAGGTCATTCCGTATCTGATTTTCCAATCTTCCATTGTCATATCTGTCCAATGACACATTGCAGTTTCGAAATAATTAAAATTCAGTCTTAATGAAATTAGTCAAGTAGACAAGTAGCCTAGTCAATTAGCCTGGAAGAAAGGGCTCTTTAGACCGTAAAAGCAAACGAGCCTTCTAAAATCTTAATATTGCATAATTCGTATTTCAGCCTTCATCCGTTTTTGTCAGATTGGATCTCGAATTCAACATTTCGGGCAAAGGATATCGAATTTTTTCTTTTGCCACTCAGAAAAACGTTTGAATTTAACCAATTTTTTTTTTATATGGTAAACAAATATTTTGTTGATGAAATAAGTATTTGTTTCATAAAATAAAATTTATTTGATCCAAACACACCATTGTTTAATTTAACAAAAATTTCGCAATTTCAACTTTCATCCATCTTTGTCAGATTTGATCTGGAATTCAACATTCGGGGGAAAAAAATTGGTCTTTTTCGTTTGCCACTCAGAAAAGTGTGTGTGTGAATTAAACAAATTCTTTCTAAATATTTGATTGATAAAAAAAAACTATTTGTTTGATTGATAAAATAGCTTTTTGTTTGATTCAAATGAAATTTATTTGGTTCAAACACAACATTATTTAACTTAAAAAAATTTCGTAATTTCAACCTTCATCTGTCTTTGTTCAACTGTATCTGGAATTCAACATTTCGGGGAAAGAAAATCAAACTTTTTCTTTTGCCACTCAGAAAAATGTTTTTTTTTTTCTAATGAAACAAATTCTTTCTTTGTTATAGAAACAAACGAATATCTCATTGATTAAACAAGCATTTGTTCATTAGAATAAAATTATTTTGATTCGAGTTCAACTTAACACAAATTTCGTAGCTTCAACCTTCATCCGTCTTTGTCAGATTGGATCTGAAATTCAACATTTCAGGGAAAGAAAATCAAACTTTTTCTTTTTCCACTCAGAAATTTTTTGTTTTCAATGAAACAAATTCTTTCTTTGGTATAGGAACAAACAAATATTTTATTGATAAAACAAGTATTTGTTTATTAGAAAAAAATTCATTTGATGCGAATACAACATTGTTTAACTTAACACAAATTTCGTAATTTCAACCTACATCCATCTGTCAGATTGGATCTGGAATTCATCATTTCGGGGAAAGAAAATCAAACTTTTTCTTTTGCCACTGAGAAAAAAGTTTTTTTTTCAATGAAACAAATTCTTTCTTTCATGTAGGGCAAAACAAATATTTTATTGATGAAACAAGTTTTTGTTTAATTAAAATGAAATTTATTTGATTCGAACACAACATTGTTCAACTTAACACAAATTTCGTAATTTCAACCTTCATCCGTCTTTGTCAGATTGGATCTGGAATTCATCATTTCGGGGAAAGAAAATAGAATTTTTTCTTTTGCTACTTAGGAAAATGTTTTTTTTTTTCAATAAAACAAATTCTTTTTTTGGTACAGGGTAAAACAAATTTTTTTTTTTTTTTGATAAAACAAGTAATTTTTAAATTCAAATGAAATTTATTTGATCCAAACACACCACTCATAATTTCGACCTTCATCCGTCTTTGGCAGTTTGAATCTGGAATTCAACATTCCGGGAAAAGAAAATTGAATTTTTTCTTTTGCCACTGAGAATTTTCTTTTTAATTCAACAAATTCATTCTTTAGTATAGAGTCGAACAAATTTTTATTGATAAAAAAAATATTTGTTTAATTATAATAAAATTCATTAGATTCAAACACAGCTTTGTTCAACTTAACAAAAATTTCGTAATTTGAACCTTCATCCGTCCTTGTCAGATTGGATCTGGAATTCAACATTTTGGGGAAAGCAAATCGAATTTTTTCTTTTGCCCCTCAGAAAAATATTTTTTTAAATAAAACAAATTCTTTCTTTGGTACAGCGCCAAACAAATTTTTTTTATAAAACAAGTAATCTTTCAATTCAAATAAAATTTATATGATCCAAACACACCACTGTTTAACTTAACAAAAATTTCATAATTGCTCTACCTTTATCCGCCTTTGTCAGGTTGGATCTGGAATTCAACATTTCGGGAAAATAAAATTGAATTTTTTCTTTTGCCACCACGAAATTTTTTTTTTGTTTCAATTAAGAACATTTTTCTTTGGTGTTGGGCCAAACAAAATATTTTATTGATAAAACAAGTATTTGTTTAATTAAAATACAATTTCCTTGATTCAAACACACCATAATCTAACTTAGAAAAAATTTCGTAATTTTAACCTTCATCCGTCTTTGTCAGATTGGATCTGGAATTCAACATTTTGGGGAAAGAAAATCGAATTTTTTCTTTTGTCACTCAGAAAAATGATTTTTTGAATAAAACAAATTCTTTCTTTGGTACAGGGCCAAACAAATATTTTTTTCTAATGAAACAAGTAATTTTAAAATTCAAATAAAATTTTTTTGATCCAAACACACCACTGTTTAACTTAACAAAAATTTCATAATTTCAACCTTCATCCGTCTTTGTCAGATTGGATCTGGAATTCAACATTTCAGAAAAAGAAAATTGAATTTTTCCTTTTTCCACTAAGAAATTTTCTTTGTTTTAATTAAACAAATTCTTCCTTTGGTATAGCGCCTTACAAATATTTTATTGATGAAACAAGTATTTGTTTAATTCAAATAAAATTTACTTGATTCAAACACACCATTGTTCAATTCAAACAACATTTATTTGAATCAAACAAATTCTATCTTTGATATACGGTCAAACAAATCTTTGTTGGATTCAAACAACAATTTTTTTCAGTGTACAAGGAAATATTATGAATGGTCAAGGAAAACATGAAAATCAGGAAAAAGTCAGGGATTGTTATCAGTCATGGAAAGTCAGAGATTTGAAAAAAAGTCCTCGGAAAGTCAGGCTACAAGAAAAAATTCTTGTCTTTGAAAAGTCAAATTTTTAAGTTGAAAATTCAACTGTTTTGTTGAAACTTCCTCTTTATTGATTAAAAATTAAACTACTCAGGTAGAAAACGATCTTTCTGGTTGAAAATTCATAATTTGATATTCAGAGTTCAACAAAAATCTGTTTTGATTGAAAATTCAACAATTTTTTAAGCAATTCGCCTTTTTGGAAAATTTGTGTTTTTTGTAGAAGATTTTTTGGTTCAAGATTCATATCCTTGCTTGAAAATTGAACTAATTTACTTCTAGAAAATTAATCTTCTCGGTTAAAAAATCATCATTTGGGTCCAACTTTTCTCTTGAAAATTCATTTTTCAAGTTTCATCATTTCATTTCAAAATGCATCTCTGGTTGAAAATTTAACTATTTTGATAATAATTCGTTTTTTATTTGGTGAAAATTAATTTTCTTCACTGAAAATGTAAGTATTCTATTTTTGGTTGAAAACTGAACATTTTTCAATAAGAATTGATATTTTTTGGTTAAAAATTCAAGCATTTTTTTCAAATTCTTCTTTTTTGTACGAAAATTAATCTCCTTGGTTAAAAATTGATCTCTTTCGGGCAAAAAGAGAACTGTTTGTCTCTGAATTATTCTGGCTTGATTGAGAATTCAAGAATTGGGTATAAAATCACCTATTTCTTTGAAAATGAACTTTTTTGTTGAAAATTCATATTTTTTATTTAAATTCAACTTTACAGTGAAAACTAAACGATTTTCACAGAAATTTAATTTTTTGGTATAGAATTAATTTTTTTTTCAAAAATCTTCCTCTCAGTTTAAAAATTCAACCGTTTTTCAGATAATTTGTCGTTTTGGCTTTAAAATTCAAGAACTTAGTTGAAAATGAATATAATTTGTTAAAAATTTGTGTCTTTTGGTCGAAAATTATTTGGTCGAAAATTATTCGGCCGATAATTCAAAAATTTGGCAGAAAATTAAATTAGGCTATTCAAAATTAACCTATTTGTTTAAAATTCATATTTTTGGTTTCAATTGAACTGTTTGGTCAAAGATTAAACTTTTTTGATGAAAATTTAACTTTTTACTAGAAAATTAAATTTTGGTTCAAAAATTATATTTTCGGGTTGAAAATTTAACCACTTCGTAAATAATTCGTCCTTTTGACATTAAAATTCAACAATTTTGTCGGAAATTATTATACTTTGATCAAAATTAATCTTCTTGCTGGAAAATGCATCTTTTTGTTTAAAAACGTAACTATTTCGTTAAAACTAATTTTCTTAGTTGAAAATTTAACTAAATGGTTGAAATTCAAACTAGTTTGATAAAAGTTCATCTTTTTTCTAGATTCACCTCTTTGGTTTGAAATTGAACGTTTTCGTGGAAAATTCGTTTTTATAGTAGTTAAAGATTTATTTTATTAACTAACAATCGAACTATTTTAGTTCTGGTTGAGAATTTACATTTTTTATTGAAAATTAATATTTTCTAGTTGAAAATTCGTCTTTTTTGGCCAAGAATTAATTTTTTTGGTAGAAAATTCATCATTTTTTGTTAAAAATACAAACTTTTGGTTCTAAATTAATCTGGTTTGTTCGCAAATTTAAGAATTTCGTGAAAAATTAAACTATTCGTTTGGGAATTTACTTTTTGTTGAAAAATCATTTTTTTTCCAAATTCTACTATCTGGCTAGAAATCAAATTATTTTATTGAAAATTCATTTATCTTTCAGATAATTAACTTCTTTGTTGAAAAATCATATTTTTGGGTTGAAATTCTACCGAACAGGCATAATTATTTTCAACTACTTAAACTAAGAACGCTTTTACGGTTACTGTTTGATATGAAACTAAGCAAATTTGGAAGCACTTTCAATTATTTAAACAATTTTTAAAAGCAAATTCAGAATTTTTTTAGTTTTCAAGAAATAGGCTCAATTGAAATAAAAATGAAGTAAGAATGCTTTTCCGGCGACAGTTTGATATGATGCTTTGCAAATTTACAAGAATTATTAATTATTTACAAAATTTTTATAAACAAATTCAGAGTTTGTCTATCTTTCGACGAATAGGCTCATGTAAAAAAAAAATAACTAAGAATATCTTTGCGATGACTATTTTCTATGGTGCTTTGAAAATTCCCAAGAGTTATTGTTTGATCAATTTTTATAAACAAATGCATAGCTTGTCTATTTTTCAATAAATAGGCTCAATCCTTAAAAAAAATTAACTGAGAATATCTTTGCGATTACTTTTTTTCTATTCTATAGTGCTTTACAAATTCCCAATGATTATGATTTATTAAAACAATTTTCCCAAGAATTATTAATTATTAAACATTAATATTTTTCTATAATAAATTTTGTTTTTCAACGAATATGCTCAATTTGTTACAAATTTAACTGAAAATATATTTGCGATCTCTCTTTTCTATAGTGCTTCACAAATTCCAAAGAATTATTATTTATTTATTTAAACAATTTTCGAGAGGAAATTCAGAGTTTGGTTATTTTTCAACGAAAAGGCTTAATTTTTTCAACGGAATCAACTAAGAATGCTTTTGCGGTGATTGTTTGATATTATACTTTGCAAATGTATAACGATCATTAATTACTGACAATTTTCATAAACAAATACAGAGTTTGACTATTTTTCAACAAATGGGCTCAATTTTTTTTTACATAATTATCTAAGAATATCTTTGTGATGACTTTTTTCTATAAAGCTTTGCAAATTTCCAATATTCGTTAATTGTTCAAACAATTTTCATAAACAAATTAAGATTTTGGCCATTCTTCAACGAATAGGTTCAATTTTCTACGGAATCGACTTAGAATGCAATTCCGTTTCCGATGACTCTTTCCTATGCTACTTTTTGAATTTACAATAATTAATAATTATTTAAATAATTTTCATAAGGAAATTCAGTGTTTGGCTATTTTTTAGCTTACATAAAACATACATGCAGTTACAACCTTTTTAATAATAAACACAACTTTTCTATCTGAACTATAGTATTAAAATCAAAAACATTTCAACATTTTGAACAAATTCATTTTTATAAGAAAATTCATGCACAATATATCTCATAATAATTAAGAAACCAGTACAAATTCTTCTAATTGTAACTATTATTGCAATCTTGAACAATTGAAAATATGAAATCATCTGTGCTATTTTTATTAGAAAACATTAAAATTTGAATTATTTTTGGAATTTAAAGAAGTTCAGAAAATTTTAAAAATGTGTTTATCGTTGCCTCATTTATCTTTAAAGAAAACGGAGTCAACTAAGAATATCTTTCGAATGGACAGAATCAATTAGTTTAGGGTATCAAGAAAGAATGTATTTCCAATAACTCTTTTCTATGATACTTTGCAAATATATAATAATTATTAATTATTTTAACAATTTTCATGAACATATTCAGAGTTTGTATATTTTTCAAGGTATAGGCACAATTTGTTTACGGAGGCAACTACTAATTTTTTTCTGATGACACTTTCCTATATGTTGCTTCGTAAATTCACAATAATTATTAATAATTTAAACAATTTACATACACAAATTCAAAGTTTGGCTATTTTTCAATGAATAGGCTCAATTTCTTTTACAGAATTAACTAAGAATATTTTTCCGATGACAATTGGTTTTAGTACAAGGAGGAAAATCATTACTGAAACATTACCGTAAAGTTGAGTAAAACGTGCATATAGTGGCATTTTGCAATAATTTCATAAAATGTTAAATATTTTTTCGATGATAATTTCTAGAAATTTTACTAGCAGTTGGGTAAAATTCAAATTTTCGTTATTTTACCCAACTGCTAGTGAAGTTTCTACAAACTATTATCGGAAAACTATTCAATATCTTATGAAATTATTGCAAAATGTCACTGTTTCCCCGTTTGACTTAATTTTTCGGTAATGTATCACAAATGAATTTTCTACGTGTAGTTTTGAAACTTTTTCACTAAAAATTTAGCTAAAACCGAATAATAATAATTAGTAGATCTTGACATTAAAGCAAATTAGTTACTCAATTTTCACTAATGCAGTTTAAAAAAAATTATTACATCCTAATGTATTTATTTAAAATAATGCAGTTCTATTTTGTGTTGAAATTCATTTTTTGATTGAATTATTGACAAAGCCAGATTAATTATTAATGATATGATAGCCATACCTAAAAAAAATCAAGAATCAACAAATATAAAGAATTGCATGTTCCGTATAAATAATGAGGTTGCAAATCGTATGTTTTATTCTAAACAATCACTTAAATCATTATGCAAATTTGCACCTTTATTATAATTTTTTCCTAAAAGTTATTAACAAAATTTCAATTAATAAAAAAATAAACATGTTCCGGACCTTCCAATTGGTTGCAAATTTAAATGTAGTATTAGACAACTAACTTCTATGTACTACTCCATTTGCAGAAAGATTACTTTTTTTTCGAGCGCTTATTCAATGAAATGTCTTTTTCTAAAAAATGTACATGTTCCCGACCTCTGACGGGGTTGCAAATCGACATTGTTCATTAGAGAAGTACGTTTTATGTAACAGCAAAGTTTAAAAAATATTACATTTAATATGAGATTTTGTCCTCTACTGACTGGCCTATGTGTATTTCTATGCAAATTTGTACGCGCCGACATTTTATAGGTTTTTTTCCAAAGTTGCATGAAAATTTTTAGAGTTGCACAATTATTTATTCTGCATCGTGAGAAGGTATCCATGCGAAGCCGAGTACAAATCAAAATTATTGAAATAAAAATTAATTTAATGGTATTTTATTGAACTTCATAACCAAATAAAATAATTACATGTAAATAAATTGGTCGCACGCGGAGCGCGCGTATGAGGCTCTAGTTTTGTTAAAAATTCGCCTTTTTGAAAGAAAATTAATGTGTTTACTTGAAAATTCCTCCTTTTCGATTAAAAATGGTAATGTTTGGTTTTAAATTATTATGGCTCGATTGAGGATTCAATAATTTGGTAGAATTAAGGACCTCTTATTTTTCTTCACCTATTTTTTCTCCCTTGGGTGTATTATGTCAACCTGCAGGTACGTAAATACAATCGACCTAAGCGAGTTATGCAATGCATTGTTTACTAGTGCCATTTCAATACAATCATATGAACTCTCTTCAAACGTATATGTATATGTGTGTGTATATGTATATATGTGTGTGTATTTGTATTTGTATGGGTGCTACACCGTTCCCGTTAGATATATCGTTATTGTGGGGGAGAAATGTCTCAACGAATCCTTGGCACGTACGGGTTATATGGGAGTGTAGATGTATGACTGGCACAAATGTGTGAGGGGTTTCACCAACGCGAAGATGCGATACTCATGGGAGTATTCTAAGAGTGTGTTTATATGGGGTATTGATAATAAGTGCAGAAATGACGACTTTGAAGTAACCGCGATTATGCAATACACTTTCATACATACATTTTCATACTTTTTTATGGGTTTTATCTGATTTCTCTAGAATATTAGAGGAAAATTTCATATAATTGATTGAAAATTCAATTATTTATTATTTATCATATGTCAACGGCGATACCACGCTGAAAACACCAGTTCCCGTTAGATCACTGAAGTTAAGCAGTGTTGGGCGCGGTTAGTACTTGGATGGGTGACCGTTCGGGGAATACTGCGTGTTGTTGACCCGTCGTGGGTGTGGTGGACCCACACTGGTAGTATTTATCCACCTAGAAACACTACCCGAATCGGGTAGTGAGGCAATGAACTTTCGAGTTCGAAATGCTAATCAATTTTTATTTTTTATTTTTTTATCATATGCCAACGGCGATACCACGCTGAAAACACTAGTTCTCGTAAGATCACTGAAGTTAAGCAGCGTTGGGCGCGGTTAGTACTTGGATGGGTGACCGTTCGGGAATACTGCGTGCTGTTGACCCGTCGTGGGTATGGTGGACCCACACTGGTAGTAAATAAGGAAAATAGTTTCATTTAACTAGTTATTGCAACTAAAAGGCACTAATCTACAATACGTATGCATCTTCAACAAAACTGCTGAATTTTCAACGAAAAAAGAGAAATTTTTAACCAACAAATTAAATTTTCGATAGAAAAAATTAATTTGAAAAAAATGAATTTTCAATAAAATAGTTGAATGTTCAACAAAAGAGATGAATTTTCAAATGAAATAATAAATTTTCAAACTAAAAAAAAAACGAATTTTCAACAAAAGAGTGAAACTTTTAACCGAGTAGTTAATTTTCTATGAAAAAAATTAATTTTTATGAAAGTAGTTTAATTTTCAACTAAATGGGTAAATTTCAATAAAAAAGCATGACATCTGATTGAAAAAGTTCAGTTTTGACCGTATAGTTTAATTTTCTACCAAAATGTTAAATCCTTAACCGAGCCAGATAAATTAAAAAACAAAAAATTACTGTTTTTAATCGAAAAGAATGAATTTTGAACCAAAAACATTGATTATCGTCTAAAAAGACGAATTTTTAACAAAATACATGAATTTTCAACTAAAAAAGATCAATTTTCAATTTAAAATATCAATTTTTTACCATGTAGATGAAATAATTACATTATTAGTTGAAAAAATTAATTCTTAACAAAACAAAATTCAAGAGAATAATTATATTTTCAATCAGAGGGATAAATTTCGAACTAAAATTATACATTAATTTTCTAAAAAGGGAATTGAATTTTCAACGAAGAAGATGAATCTTCAAACAAGGAAATTAATTTTGAAATAAATATTTCAAATTTCAACCACGTGTGCTGAATTTCTGACTAATAAATCTATAAATTTTTTATCAAAAATGGAATAGTTACATTGTTTGTTAAGAAAGTTTAATGCTCAGCAGAAAAATCAATTTTCAACCAAATAGTTACATTTTCAACGAAGAAGATGAATTTTCAACTAAAATAATAACTAAATAATCTTTAAAAAATTAATTAAAAAATAAGTTGAAAAAAATTGAACTAATAATAATAACTAAAAAACTAAATAATCTTCAGAAGAATTAATTTTTAAGATAAAAGTTTAAAAAAAAAACATGAATTTTTAATCCGGAAGGTTATTTTTTTTTTAAATGGTATGGGTAAATTTTTAACCAAGAAGATGAATTTTCAAATAAAATGATAAATTTTCAATAAAAAAATGAATTCTTAACAAAAGACTGCAACTTTTAACCGAGTAGTTAATTTTCTATTAAAAAAATAAATTTCCATGAAAACCGTTTAATTTTTAACTAAATGGTTGAATTTAAACAAAAAGTATGAAATTTGAATGACAAAGTTCATTTTTCGCCGTATATTTTAATTTTCTACCAAATTGTTAAATCCTTAACCGAGCCAGATGAATTAAAAAACAAAAAATTACGGTTTTTAATCGAAAAGGATGAATTTTAAACCAAAAACATTGATTTTCTTCCAAAAAGACGAATTTTCAACAAAATACATGAATTTTCAACTGAATAAGCTCAATTTTTTTACGTAATCAACTAAGAATGTCTTTCCGATTACTATTTTCTATAATTCTTCGCAAATTGATAACAATAATTAACTATTTAACAACTGTTATAAACAAATTCATTTTGTGTCCATTTTTTGCCGGCTAGCAATAAGTCTTTGTTCATCTTGATTGGAGATGATTTTCTTGTATTATTTTCTCAACCTCTTTTCAGGTCTTTATTTCCTGCTTTCTGACCCTCTTCAGATAATAATTGATCAATTTGTGTGACAAAAGAATAAATTATATTTTCTCCATGAATCAGAATCTCATTCACTGATGGTGGAATAAAAGATTAATCTGCGAAAAATGGACGCAAAATGCATTTGTTTATAACAATTGTTCAAATAATGAATTATTGTTGTCAATTTGCAAAGTATCATAGCAAAAGTCATCGGAGAGACATCCTTAGTTGATTCCGTAAAACAAAAATTGAGCTTATTCATCGAAAAATCGCCAAAATGTGGATTTGTTCCTAAAAATTGTTTAAATAATGAATAATTGTTGTCAATTTGGAAAGTATCGTAGCAAATTCAGATACTCATTTCGCAACCTCAGAAAAAACAAAAACATATTCACACACAATTTTTAAAATTGAATGCAGAGACTCGTTTCACAACATCACATTCATTTAAAAAATAATGTAATTAGTGGTATTTCAAATTTGAATAAACTTTTATTATGCAAATCATAGCCAATATTGAATTACATAATCTCAACGTAAATCATCAATTTATGTTACTTAATTAAAGAATATTGAATTTCGATCATAATGTAATTTGATATTGTGAACAAAATTAATCAGCTAATTCCTAATTAATCAATTTACGATATAAAAAGTATGAAAAAATTACTGTCATTGAAACTTTCAAATAATTTTTACTTTATATATATTTTTCTTTAAATTTGGACTCTTCTTTGATTGAACTTAATTTATTAATCATCTTTTAACGAATTTCAGAAAATGTGATTTTCAACAGAAACAGTTAATATTTAATTACTGAGTTCATAATATAGAGAGGATTTAATAATTATTTTCATTGAAATATTAGAATACCTTGTAGTCAATATTTATCTGAAAATTTCAATTATTAATAACCATTCAAAGTAATACCAGGAGAAATTGAAATATATGCACGTATAATTTTGAAAATTGAATTCGAATACTCACTTCACAGCATCAAGAAAATTTGAAAAAATTATATAATTGTAATGGAGATATTTTAAATGAAAAATCCATTTTTATCGCAAAAATAGCAGCCAATATTAAATCATATAATCTTAATGTAAATGATCAATTTATGTGACTTAATTGAACACAATTCAGATTCAATCTCTATATGATTCACTTTTTTGAAAAAAATGAATCATTCAATAGTTGATAATAGTTCATTAATCAGTTCATTACATAAAAATCAATCGAAAATATTATTTGCATTGGAACATCAAAATAATAATATAATGAAATTAAGAAACTGTTAAATTTTTAACCAATACTGGAATTTTGTAGCTACAAAAATGAACTTTCAACCAAATAGTCGAATATTCGAACAAAAAATATTAAAGTTGAACCAAAAACAGTTGAATTTTTAACACGAAAAGTTGAATTTTCAAGAGAAAGATGAATTCTCAACAAAAAATTTAATGGTTCATATTTCAACAACAACAAGAGAGAATTTTCAACAAAATAGCTACCAATTTTCAATTAGAGGGATGAATTTTCAATTAAAATGATGAAACTTTAAAAAAAAGCAAAAAAAAAAAACAAATCAGTTAAAAAAAAACAAAAAAAAACAAGTTTTCAATAGAATAGTTCAATTTTCAACCCAAGAGATGAATCTTCGAACGGAAGAATCAATTATTACCAGAGTACATAGTTGAATTTTTAACTTAAAAAAATCGATTTTCAGCCAATAATGGAATAATTACATTTGCAGCTAAAAAATATCGTTTTTTCACAAAAAAAAGAAGAGTTTTCAACAAAGTATGTAGTTAAAATTTCAAACAACGAAATAAATTTTGAACAAAAATAATTGATTTTGAACTGGGCTAGTTGAATTTTCAATGATAAAAAATTAATTTTCAACAACAAAATTAATTTTCAACTAAAAAGGTGAATTTTCAACTAGAAAAGATAAATTCAAGAACATTATAACAGGGAAGCCTCAAACATAATTTTCAAAATTCTCTAACTTTAACCAATTTTTCATTTCCTCTGACTATTAATATTCAGATACCACAATCTTAATCTTGTAACATTTTTAACATATAATCTTTTATTAATGGAATAAAACTATTCCAAATTCAAATGAAAAAAGTTTCAAATTTATTATCTTTGACAGTTCAAGTGTCTTATAGAAATTTTTTAAACATTTTTTAAACTGGCGATCATGATTTCTCAAAAACGGTTCAACCGTTTTTTTTTATTAAAAAAATAGTCGCAAAAAATCATGAAATTTTGGGCCTTAATGTTCAAAAGCATTAAAAAAATTACATTTTCGAAATTTCCCAAAAATCCTAGTTCCGGCGATAGCCATCCACCTAAAGATTAACATCCAATTTTGTTTTTTGATTTCGGATAAGCCACTCTGACAGAATCTAGGTCGTCGTTTACCTACCTTTTTTTATATGGTTGCCATTCGCTCAATAAAACTCGCGAACAAGATCATATTTTTACATATAAAAATTCAGAGTTATTACTAAAGACTGAATAAATATAAAGTAAAAATTTGGAAACTCTGTGCTTTTTAATTTCGCTACAAAGAATGTCAGAAAAACCTTAACCCGTTAGCTACACACTTCCGAATAATAACGTAAGCCACACACACATGGGTCCAGCGGACCCGATGCATGAAAAGCGTTAATAGCTCTTTTATGTTTGCATATAATTACTTCAAAATTTTTTGATATATAGTTTAAACATAGTTCAAGAGAGCTGCATAATAATTATTGTCAATTTTAATTTTCTAAGAATTGAAAAAAGTTGTGAGGAAAATAAGGAAAAATGGATTTTTCTTTATAAAATTCATATCTTTGTTAGTTTTTAATATTTTTACTTACAATTTCAACTGGAAGCGTACTAAATACAGAAGTTCATGATAAAAATAATCTTATAAGGGTTCCATGAAAAAAAGGTATTTATTTGGAACTTTGAATGGGAAGAAATGAGGGTAAAAATGAAAGTTTCGGCGGGATCCGGAAACTATGCAACCCTACTCTATTACCCTCAAACTATAACAAATGGCACTGACATTAGCGTTTGAACACGATCGTTCGACGATACATCAACTCAAAGTTGGACCGGGTCTCCTGGACCCAGGGTGTGGTTAACGGGTTAAAAAATAAGGCTGTCACACGGGATGACCCCCTTAAAGGTTCGCGCTACACATATGCTCATTGCATCCTTACCCATCGACATACTCAAATTGTGTATGAACGAAACGAACGTGCTTTCGCTAATCTGCGATCACCGCTTCTGCGCCATTAGTCGGTCACGAGCTCGAACCTTTCCCGCTATTACAATCGCGGCAGAGATGCGAAAGGAAGAACGTCGAATGCGATCCAGAATGCCGCGAATCGGCATCAGGGAAAGGAAAAGCGAAAAGGGATCCAAAGTTCGCGATTTGCTCGAGTTTGTCTCTATATTGACTATATATTGAAGAGCTAACTTGTGCAACCTCAAAACACACATCCGGCTGGCAACTTCATATCAAAGCACATTTTCTCCCTCGAGACACTCAAACTTTTCCAACTCTCAAAACTTTACCGAGTTAACTTGATTTTTCAAGAATCAGTGAAGATAATGAAGTTTTATTCGAGTTTGATCTTCATGAAAAATCAGATTCAGTTCAGACATCCAGTCTCGCTACTCTCTTTAGGTAGTTACTTTTTAAGGCAAAAGGTTTTCTTCTTGGGAATTGAAGGGTCAAATACAACACTAGGTGACCCAAAAAATAGCCCTATAATTATATAGGATGATTTTTTTTAATTCAACTTGGCAACCATAAGAATTGTTACTTTTGCCGCGAAAATTACCTCTGATTTGTTTCAGAATTTCAAGAAATATTTAGAGGTCGCTCAAGGTCATTTTAGAGGATTAATGGCTATTCCTTATTAAATTGACGCTATTATCTGATTATTCATTTCTGGAACGCATGCATTGTGTTCTTTTCGATTCAATTTTGCACTCAGATCTTTTTCAGATTTTTACAATAACGTTCAAAGGTCACTCAAGGCCATTCGAGGGCAAAATGGCTATTCATAATTTAATTGACGCCATTTATTGATTATTCATTACTAAGGCGTATGAATTGTGTTCTCCAAAATTCAATATCGCACTCAGATTATTTTCAGATTTTTACAATGATATTCAAAGACGTCTCAAGGTCATTATCTCCATAAAATGTTGATTCAATGACATTTTCTCAAAACTTTCTTTTTATAGAGAAGCACTGTCAATTTATTTATGTCAGCAAGAAAAAATAGTTATGTTGATTGATAAATTTTTGTCATAATATTCGAAGGACATTCAAGGTCATTTCCCAGAAAATGAGCATTTTGTAAATTGTGATAATGAAAAAACAGTGCTCACTCTTGCATATTAGATGGTAGTTTATAGCCAACTAAGTTTTCCACTTCCTTTCCTAAAAGTTATATCATTACTTCTTCTTCTGCACTTATGATCATTAATTCTTCGTAATTACAATTTGCCAATGAGACTTGATCATATATTAATGAAGCTGCCATCTTCTACTGTTTTCAACGTTTTCTGTTCTTAGTTTAAAGCAAAATTAAGAAAAAAACTGCCATAAAGAAGAAAAGTTTGAATGTCCATTTTTCGCAGAATGACCTTGAATGCCCTTAAAGTAATATGACACGCAGTTATTAAAACTTTGACTAATTTTATTGCTGCAGTTAATGAATTGTCACTGTTTCTCAAAAAAGAACCAGAGAATTATCATTTTCGCCCTAAAATGACCTTGAGCGACCTTTGAATTTTATTATAAAAATCTGAAAAAATCTGAGTGCCATATTAAATTGTGAGCAACACATTTCATGTTCGCTAGTAATGAATAATCAAAAAGTACGTCAATTTATTCAAGAATGGCAATTTTTGCCCTAAAATGACCTTGAGCGACCTCTGAATATATTTTTTTAAATTGTGAAACAAATCATAGGTCATTTTCTCGGCAAAAAAGATTGACAAATAGATAGAAAAAAATAGATGAACGGAAATTTGGATTGACAGATAGATAGAAAAAGATTGACGTGGATAGAAGACGGGTAGGATGAGATAGCGAAAAGGGTATTCAAAAAGATACACGTGGATTTAGATTGACAAGATGAAAAAAGGTAGACATTGACAGATGTAGGATACGATGAAAGAGGGAAGAGGGCATTCAAAAAGAAAGAGAGGTATTCAAATTGACAAAAAGATAAAAAAATATTGACGTGGATAGGTAAAGGAAAGGATAAGTTGGGAAAGAGGTGATTGAAAGAGATGTACAGGAATTTGGTTTGATAGAGAGATATGAAAATATTGATGTGGATAGATAAAGGATAGTATAAGAAAGAGGAGAGGATATTGAAACAGATCAATGTGAACAAAAAATTGACGGGAATTTAGATTGACAGAGGAAAAGAAATATATTGAAGTGGACCGATGAATGAGAGAATAGGATAGAAAAGAGGAGAATGGAGAAGATATTTGTGAATTTATAATCAAAAAGAGATGAAAAAAATACGTTGATTAAAGTAGGATACTACGAGATAGAGAAGAGGGGATTAACATTTATAGACAGGAATTAAGATTGACAGATATATAAAATATTGACGTAGAGCTAAAGGATGGGATCAGATAGAGAAGAGGGGATTGAAAAAGATAGACGTTAATAGACGGAATATAGGATAAGATGAAGAAGAGGAGATGGAAAAAGATAGACATGAATTAAGATTGACAAAGAGTTAGAGATGATTGAAAAAATAGAAGGAAATTCAAATTTGCAGATAGATAAAAATGTATTAACGTAGATAGATGAAGGATAGGACGAGATAGATGAAAGGAGATTAAAAAAAGATAGACGTGAATTGGAATTAACAGAGATAGAAAAAAATAGAGGTTGATGGATGTAGTAAAGGATGAGCAAGTGAAGAGGAAATTGAAAAAGATAGATGTAAATTTCGATTGACAAGAAGTTAGAAAAACACAGAGGTTAGTAGATGTGTTATAGGATAAGATAGAGAAAAGGATATGGAAAAAGATAGAAGGCAATTTAGATTAACAGAGATAGGAAAAGATAGAAGTTGATAGGCGTAGTGAAGGATGGGATAGAGAAAAGGAGATTGAGAAAATATAGACGGAAATTTGGATTAAAAGAGATAGAAAAAGATGGACGTTGATAGATGTAGTAAGGGATGAGGTAGAGAAAAGGAAATTTAGAAAAAACGGGAATTTGGATTAACAGAGATGGAAAAAGATGGACGTTGATAGATTTAGTATAGGATAAGATGAAGAAGAGCAGATTGATAAAGATAGATGGGAATTAAGATTAACAGAGATGGAAACAGACGAAAATTCAGATAACCAGAGATAGGAAAAGATAGAAGTTGATAGATGTAGTAAATGATGGGATGGAGAAAAGAAGATTGAAAAACATAGAGGTGGATTTGGATTGACAGTGATAGAAAAAAATAGACGTTGAAAGATGTAGTAAAGGATGAGATAGCGAAAAGGAGATTGGAAAACATATATGTGAATTTAGATTCTTCAAGAGTTAGAAAAATATAGACGTTGATAGATGTGGTATAAGATAAGATAGAGGAAAGGAGATGGGAATAGATAGTTGGGAATTCAGATTACCAGAGATCGGAAAAGACAGATGTTGATAGGTGTAGTACAGGGTGAGATAAAAAAGAAGAGATCGAAAAAGATAGACGGGAATTCAGATCGACAGAGATAGAAATTAACGTGGATAGATAAAGGATGGGATGAAATAGATAGAGGGATATTTAACAAAGATAGACGGGATTTTGGATTACCAGAGATAGAAAAGGTAGACGTTGATAGACGTAGTAAAGGATGAGATAAAGAAGACGAAACTGGTAAAGATAGACGGGAATTTAGATTAGCAGAGAGATATAGAGACATGAAGACGGATGGATAGAGGATTGGATGAGACAGATAGAAGAAGATTAAAGAGATACACGGAAATTAAGATTTTCTTAAGATTTAAGAAATTAAGAGATAGAAAAAGATAGACGAGAATTTAGATTACAAGAGATCGGAAAAGATAGAAATTGATAGATGTAGTAAAGGATGAGATAGAGAAAAGGAGACTGAAAAACATAGAGGTGGATTTGGATTAACAGTGATAGAAAAAGAAAGACGTTGATATATATAGTACAGGATGAGATAAAGAAGAGGATATTGAGAAAAGATATATGTGAATTCAGATTGACAGAGAGATAGAAATGTATTAACGTGGATCGACGAGGGATAGGGTGAGTTAGATAAGAGGAGATTAGAGCAAGATAGACTGTAATTTGGATTAACAGAGAAAGAAAAAGATAGATATCGATAGAAGTAGTGAAGGATGAGATAGAGAAGAGCAGATTGGGAAAGATGGATGTAAATTTATATTTCCAGAGATAGAAAAAGATAGACATTAACAGATGTTGTATAGAATGAGATAAAGAAGAGGAGATTGATAAAGATAGACGGGAATTTAGATTGACAGAGAGATAGAAAAGCATTCAGGTGGATGGATAAAGGATAGTCTGAGATAGATTAAAGAAGATCAAAAAAGATACACGGGAATTGAGATTAACAGAGATAGAAAAAGATAGACGTTGATAGATGTAGTAAAGGATAAGATTCAAAAGAGGAGATTAAAACAGATGGATGTAAATTTAGATTGACAAAGAGTTAGAGAAATATAGACGTTGAAAGATGTGGCATAGGATGAGAGAAAGAAGAGATTGATAAAGATAGACGGGAATTTAGGTCGACAGAGAGATAGAAAAGCATTAAGAAAGATAGATAAAGAATAGGCTGAGATAGATAAAAGGAGATTAAAGAAGATACACGAGAATCAAGATTAGCAGAGATAGAAGAAGATAGACATTGATAGATTTAGTACAGGATAATATATCAAAGAGGAGATTAAAGAAGATAGATGTGAATTCAGATTGCAAAAGATTTAGAGAAATATAGACGTTGATAGATGTAGTATAGGATGAGATAGAGAAAAGGTGATGGAACAAGACAGACGAAAATTTATAATACTAGAGATAGAAGAAGATAGGAGTTGACAGATGCAGTACAGGATGGGATAGAGAAAAGGAGATTGTGAAACATAGAGGTTGATTTGGATTAACGAATATATAAAAATATGGACGTTGATAGATATAGTATAGGATGAGATAAAGAAGGGGAGATTGATAAAGATATACGGGAATTTAGATTGATAGAGAGATAGAAAAGCATTCAGGTGGATAGATAAAGGATAGTCTGATATAGATTAAAGGAAATCAAAAAAGATACACGGGAATTGAGATTAACAGAGATAGAAAAAGATGGACGTTGATAGATGTAGTAAAGGATAAGATTTAAGAGAGGAGATTAAGAAAGATATACTATTGAAGATGGAAAGATATATAAATATATAAATTGTTGTAATTTACACCCTGGTCAACACCATAACATCTTATATATTAAGGAAGATAGATGTGAATTTAGATTGACGAAGAGTTAGAGAAATATAGACGTCGATAGATGTAGTATAGGATAAGATAGAGAAAAGGAGATGGAAAAAGATAGACGAGAATTTAGATTACCAGAGATAGAAAAAGATAGAAGTTGATGGATGTAGTAAAGGATGAGATAGAGAAAAGGAGATTGAGAAACAAAGAGTTGGATTTGGATTAACAGAAATATAAAAAGATAGACGTTGATAGATATATTATAGGTTGGGATAAAGGAGAGAAGATTGAAAAAGATAGATGTGAATTCAGATTAACAGAGAAATCGAAATGTATTAACGTGGATGCATAAAGAATAGGACGAGTTAGATGAAAGGAGGTTTAAAAAAATAGACGAGAATTTGGATTAACAGAGATAGAAAAAGATAGATGTTGATAGATGTAGTAAAGGATGGGATAGAAAAGAGGAGTTCGAAGAAGATAGATGTGAATTTAGATTGACGAAGAGTTAGAGAAATATGGACGCTGATAGATGTAGTATAGAATAAGATAGAGAAAAGGAGACGGAAAAAGATATACGGGAATTTAGATTGCTGGAGATAGGAGAAGATAGGAGTTGATAGGTGTAGTATAGGATGGGACAGAGGAAAGGAGATTGAAAAATATAGAAGTAAATTCAGATTAAAAGAGATATAGTATGGTATATGGGGTGTGGGATGAGATAGGGAAGAGGGTATTGAAAATGATAGACGAAAATTTATTTGAATTAGTAGAAAACTACTAGCAATTACTAATTTCCTACCAATTCAGATTTAGAGAGATAATTTCAGCAACTTCCGCGAGAAGTGAATTATTACAAAAGCGCATAAAAAGTGTGCGCTAATTTGAAAAAAATTATTATTACCCACACATTCGCACCATTAAGTTTATGTTCGAAGACTTGAGTGAAATTAATGTCACGACCTGGACGTGTACCGCGAGTAAGCGGACGATCGAATGTAACTCGTGCAAGTATGATGTTTCCTTATGAAACCCTTGCGACTGTGAGACTTGTGACATTTCCTTATGAAATCGGCATGACCACCACACATGTCGAATAATGGATAACTATTACGCAAGACTCATTTTTTCACAAAAAATTCTTTTTTTTTATATTTTGTCTTGGAAATTCTCTTTTCATATTTTCAGTTAGGGAGCGTCCACATTAGGGTGGTCCGAAAATTCATTGGAAATTTTTTTTTAAATTTCATGGGGACACCCCAGAAATTTCTTCGAATCCACACATAAATAAATCCATTTGTTTAACTTTTTTGTTAACTTCAATTAATTACTACCTCACTAAGTGAAAAAAGGACAGAAAGGCAAAAATTGCCAAAAACCCGCAACTACCGGTCACTGCTACAAATGAATATAAGCATAAACAATAATAATTTGTTTGAACAATTTTTTTTGCAAAATCTAATTAATTATTAAGTCACGACTAATGAAAAATAGACAAACAGTTGAAAATTTCAGAAAAAAACCGCAACATTCTACCAAATGAGCAAAGAGAATATTATGGACAATGATATAAATTGTTTAAACAATTATTTTGTTAAATTGAGTTCATTATTACTTCACTTCAAATGAAAATTGGATAAAAAGTCAGTAATTAAAAAAAAAACCGCATCTTTCTAGCATTATTCAAATATAATATTATTAATAATTATAATAAATTGTTTGAATACATTTTCAACTAGGAAAGATAAATTTTCTACTGAAAAAATAAATTTTCAATTAAGAATGAAATAATTACATTAAAAATTGAAAAAATTATTCCTCAATGAAAAAAAAAATGATTCTTCAACCCGCACTCATTTTTGAAAAAATGGAATAGATAAGTTTTCAACCAAGGACATGAACCTTAAAAAAGATAAATTTTTGACAAAATAGTTTAAATTTCAACCAAGCAGTTGAATTTTCAACTAAAAAAGATGAATTTTAAACCAGCTTGTCAAATTTTTAATCAAAATGATGAATTTTTAAGCAAGAAGATTAATGTTCTACCAAAAACAGAAATTCTCAAACGAAATACAATTATTTTCAACGAAATACATAAATTTTTAACAAAATTGTTGAGTTTTAAAGCCAAAAATATAATTTTTTAACAATAATTTCTTTAGCCAAAAAGTGAAATTTTAATAAAAACATCTAAATTTTTAAAAATTTCTAACAAAGTAGTTACAATTTCAACCAATTAGTTGAATATTTAACTAAAAAAGACATTTTTAACCTTATGGTTAAATGTTTAACCATAAAGATAAATTTTCCAGCTAGCAGATTATGTTCTACAAAAAAATACAAATTTTCAAGAGAATACATCAATTTTCAACAAAATTATGGAATTTTTAAGCCGAAAGGACGAATTATTTACAATGTGGTTGAATTTTCAACTCAAAAGTATGATTATTAATCAAATAATTAAATTTCCAATCAAAAAGTTAAATTTTGATAAAAACAAAATAGTTGAATTTTTTATCAAATGACTTAATTTTCAACCAGGACGATTAATTTTCTACGAAAAGACGAATTTTCAACAAAATACTTATTCTATTTTATTCTGTGCCAAATAGTTTTATTTTCTAGCAAATTATTGAATTTTCAAGTCAAAAAAATGATTTTTCTACAAAACAGCTGAATTATCAATCCCAAAATATGAATTTTATACAAAAAAGTTAATTCTCGGCTAAATAGTTGAATTTTAAACTGAAATGATGAATCTTCAACAATAAATTTAGATTCCACCATAAAAGAAGAATTTTTGACCAAATAGTTTGAACTTCACCCAAAACAGATTAAATTTCAACAAACCGGTTGCATTTATCTCAAAAAGGGATTAATTTTTAACCAAGAAGATTAATTTTCGACCAAAAAAGAAGAATTTTACATTTTCAGTGAAGAAAATTAATTTGAAACCAAAAAAGAATTTTTTTAGAAAACTAGTTAAGAGATAGAAAAAATCAGATAAGGAAAAATTCATTAAAAAAATGTCATCATTCATCATTTTCTTTATTTCATCATCATTCAAAAAAAAATTCATAATTTTTTTTAACCAAGAAGTTTAACTTTTTACAAGAAACGACGAATGATCAACAAGATAAATAGATTTTGAACCAAGTACTTGAAATCTCAACTAAAGAAGATTAATTATACATTAAAAATGGAAAAATTTCTTTTCAGGAAAAAAATTAATTCGCAAAAAAATGAATTTTCAACAAACTTGTCAAATTTCCAACCAAAGAAATGAAATTTCATTCAAACTGGTGAATTTTCTAAGACGAGTTTTTGACCAAATAAATGAAGTTTTGCGAAAATTGATCTTTAAACAAAATTGAAACGAATTTTCAACAAAGTAGTGAAATTTTTCACTAAAGAGATGCTTCTAAAACCAACAAAAATTGAATTTTTTACCAAAGAAGTTAACTCTGTAACCAAAAAAAATTAACTTCCAATCAACTATGCAAAATGACTTGGGTAAAATACTTCAAACCCTTAACAAAATAGTTGAATTATTTACCAAATAGCTGAATTTTGAAACAAGAAGATTCATTTTCTAACAAAAGACGAATTTCCAACAAAATAGATAAATTTTCAACCGAATACTTAAATTATTACCTAAAAAAAATAATTTTTCAACCAAAAACGCAATAGTTAATTTTTCAGCTCAAAAAAAACGAAAAAACAAAATTTAGTTTAATTAAATTTTTTATTCAATCAACCAGTTGATTTCAGCGAAAAAGACGAATTTTTGACAGAATAGTTGAATTCTCAATCAAATGGATATTTTTTAAAAGAAACTCAATTTTCTACCCGAGTAGACGAATTTTCAACAAAATCGAAACAACTTAAAATTTCAACTGAAAATTCGAATGTTCCAGAAAATAGTTGACTCTTAAAGCGAAAAAATGCTTTTTCAACCAAAAAGCAACCCTTCAATCAAGCAATATCAATTTTTAACGAAATCGTTCAATTACCAAATAAAAATATCAATTTTCAACAGAAGAAGGCAATCGTCAAATATGAAATTTAAGAAACTAAATTTCAAAAAAAAGAACGAATTTTCAACCAGTTGAGTTCAAATTGAAAAGACCGTTTTTTAACAAAATAGTCGCATCCAAAAACAAAATATCGAATTTTGAAAAAAATGATTGATTCTCTTCGCAAATAGACAAATTTTGAACAAAATAGTTAAATCTTCACATAAACAGTTCAATTTCTGGCCAATTTTTTTTTTATACAAGGTAGTTCAGTTTTCAACCGAAAATATAAATTTTCAACGAAAAATTAATTTTCAAGATAATAATTAAATTTAAATTCACCTATTTACTTTTTTTTAATCTCACAAAAAGGGGAGGGGAAAGTGCTGCAAAAAAACAAATATTAGCTTCACTCGAGAGTATTTCTGACCGTCGTACTTTTTTCGGAAAGGGAAGTGAGAGGAGCGGAAGTGAAGGGACGTGATCGAGAGGTGAAGAAGTGAGGGGATTGAAGATAGGGGAAGTCAAGGGTCAAATAATTGCCGCGAGGGGAGTTTGGGGAAGGAGAGCAGGGAAAGTGAGGAGATAGGAATAGAAGTAGTATGGAAGTTAGTGTGAATAGGGGTTGCAAACTAGCAAAGGAAGAGTGGGGAGGAGAATTAGTGGAAGTAGAAGACGAGGAGGGGTAGTTAACAAATTGAGAAGAGGAAAAGTAAAAGAGGAAAAGCAGAAGAGGAAAAGCAGAAGAGGGAGAAGTAGGGGAACTGAGAGGAGGAATAAAAGAGTAGGGAGCAGAAGTATAGAGAGTTATAGGAAGAGAAGAAGTGAGAGAAGGGATAGTAGAATGATGAGCGAAAATGTGGGCATTTATGGGTTGGGAAGTGAGAGGAAGAAAATCAAGGGACGTGACAGAAGGGAAATAGGAGAGAGGGTATGAGAAGGGAATATAGTAAGGAAGGGATTAAAGTAGGAAAGTAAAGGTGAGTAGAGGTGGCGTTGTAGTGATGAGAAGAGTGGGGAGGAGAAGTAAAGGAAGGGAGAAGTGAGGAAAGGGAAAATTAGAGTAAGGAAGGGGAAATGAGGGGACGTAAGGTTGGAGAAAGTAGGGAAATTGATAGGATGGAAAGGGACATGATATCAGGAGAGTGAGGATAAGTAGGGTTGGCGAATTAGGGATAGAAAGATTCAAAAGAGGATGCAGTGAAAGTTGAGTAACAAAAGAGGTAGTAAGTGAAGTGTGGAGAGGATGACTATATGTGTGAGAAATAGGGGAAGGCAGGTGAAGTAGTTTTAGGGAGAAGAAGTAGGAAAAGTAATGAGAGGAAGAGAAGTGAGAGAGAAGGGGGGTGAGAGTTTCGTGATTATGGAAGGGAAGCGGAAGCAAGAGAAAAATGGAAGAGCAGGAGGATAAGAGCGGGTGATTTGAACGACTTGCTTAACGTATTAAAATGCCACAAAACATTTTAATGCTCCCGCATTAAAATTAATAAAATTCTAAGCTAAAATCATTTTCTGAAGCTACCAGCATTACCTCGATTTACAGTTACTTCTCATTACTGTTTGCTCCCTTCTAAGCTAATTAAAAAAGTACAACGAAACTTTTCAAGACAAATTTTAATTGAAATTAGTTTAATTAAACTTTTAAAGCCGACCCTCGATCGAGCCGGGAAATTGCTTCTGATTCCAAAGGAATATTGTGCCAATATTCCAACAACGGAAATATTAAATGAGTTTTCTCCCTACATCAAGCCGTACTCGTGATTATAATTTCGCCGATATGAAGCAATATTTGAAACATAAGGAATTGCTGGGAAATTAATGGTAATGACTGATTCAGAATTTCGTAACAGTCGATTCGATTACTGGAATGAGGTTTGGTAAGGTTGCTTTTTCGTTGAAGCTGCCTCACCACCTATGATTGGAACATGTTATTAGTCGATTTCAAAGGGCTGTTTCTGATCGAACGATGTTCACAAATTGGCTTGTTGCAACATTAAAATTTCAAGTTCAAATTTATATTAAAGTTTTAAGAGACAAGAATAATTTTCTAATCAAAAAGACGAATTTTCAACAAATTAAGATGTTTTAGTCAAGTTAGGAAAAAAATTAGTTCCTTATCAGAAGAGATGAATTTTCAAGTAGAAAAGATCAATTTTCAACCAAAAATAAACAAGCTATATTTGTAATAAATATAGTCAAATTTTCAACCGCAAAATTTTTGGTTCACAAAATAGTACCACTTTTACCAAAGAAATTGAATTTTCGAATAAAAAAGGTAAATTAAACAAAAATAGTTAAACTTTCAACAATGATAAATTTTGAAATAAAAGAGATGAACCTTCCACAAAAAAATACATTTTATAACAAAGTCTTTCACTCATGTAGTTGAATTTTCAATTAGAAAAGAGTAATTTTTAACCAAGTAGTTGAATTTTCAACGTACCGGAAATATTTGCGATTTGAACCAAATAGTTAAATCGTCAAGCCAAAAATACAACTTTTTTAGAAGAGAGTTGAATTTTCAACCAAGAAAGATGAATTTAAAATCCAAAAGGACAAATTTCCTGTAAAATAAAACTTTGGTATTAAAATAATTAAATTTTCGACCAAAAAAGATGTATTTTAAGAAAAGAGTTGAATTTTTAACCTACAAAGATGAATTTTGAACCAAATGGTCGAATTCTGCAAAAAAGAAGGAAAGTTGAGTGTCAGACGAAACGATTAAATTCTTAACCAAAAATTTGAATTTTTAACTAAATATTTGAACTTGTGAAAAAAATTGATAAATTTGCAACCAAAAATAAAATAGTGTAATTTTCAGATGAACAAATTAATTTTTATGAAACAAAAAACCGGATTTCCATTAAAAAGGTTAAATTTCAAGTCAAAGAAGCGAATCTTGAAGAAATATAAATTGTTAACGAACTAATTCAACTTTCACTCAAGTATTTGAATTTTCAAATAAGGAAAGATAAATTTTTAACTAATTAGTTCCATTTTCAAGAAAAAATATTATTTTTCCAGCAAGAAGATTGAAGTTCTACCACAAAACACAAATTTGCAACTAAAAAATTAATTTGCAACAAAATTGTAGAATTTTAAAGCCAAAATGACGAATTATCTACAAAAGGGGTAAATTTTCAATCCAAAAATAAGATTTTTTAACCAAAAAATTAATTTTCTAACGAAAAGTGAAACTTTCATAAAAATATTTCATTTTAAACTAAATAGTTGAATTCAAACAAAAAATATTAATTTTCAACAAAAAAGTGAATCTTCAACAATTTTGGATCAAGAGTCAAATTTTCAACTGAAGAGATAAACCTTCAACCGAAAAATTTTTAACTTTTTTTTAACTTCAAAAAAAAATTTTTTTTTTACTTTCTGCCTAATCATTCAATTCTCAACCAAGCCAGAATAATTTAAAGCCAAAGAATTGCACTTTCCACCAAAAAGGATGAAATTTCAACCAAAAAGAATAATTCTCGACTAAAAAACACGAATTTTTAACAGAATACGTAAATTTCCAACTAGAAAAGATAAATTTTTTACTGAAAAAAATCAATTTTTAATCAAAAATGAGATAATTACATTGGAAATTAAAAAAAAATTTCTTCATAAAAAAATTTATTTTCAAAAAGATATTTCAACCTGAAAGATGGGTTTTCAACCCAGAGCAATAATTTTTAAAAAATGGAATAGTTAAATTGTCAGCAAAGGACGTGAATCTAAAAAAAAATATCAATTTCCAACAAACCAGTTCACATTTTAACCAATTAGTTGAATTTTGAAATAAAAAATACGAATTTTCAACCAAATGGTTAAATTTTCAGCCAAAAATATGAATTTCCCAACAAGCAGATTAATGTTCTACGAAAAAACACAAATTTTCAACTGAATACATTAATTTTCAACAAAATGTTTCGATTCTTAATTCAAGAGGACGAATTATTTACGATGTTGTTGAATTTTCAACTCAAAAGTATTATTTTTGATCAAAAAAGTTAATTTTCTATCAAAAAGTTGAATTTTCATAAAAATAGTTTGATTTTAAATAAAAAAGTTAATTTTCAACTGAATAGTTTGATTTTCAATATCCTTCTTACAATTTGTGGGTAGGGGTAATATGGAAAGTGAGGGGAAGTGAGGGGAGGAATAGTAGTGTGCAAAAGGATGGAAAGTGATAACAGGGGAATTCATGAAAGTGATGTGTTGGTAACGAAGGGAGTAGTAGGAAAGGGAGGGTGAGTAGGTGTGACGAAGTAGTGATGGCAGATTGTGGAGGGGAAGTTTTGAAAGTAGAGGAAGGGTTGGAAGGGGAGGGGTATCGGTTGAAGTAAGGAGAGAGGAAGTACATGAGGGAGTTATAAGGAGAGGTTAGGGAAGTGTAGGGTTGGGAAGGAATGGGGTGGTAGGGAAGTGAGTGGGAGTATGGGTGACCAAGTGGTAATGGAAGATTTGGGAAGGTAAGTAGTGGGAGTAGAGGAAAGGTAGGGAGGAGAGGGGTAGTAGGTGAAGTAACAAGAGAGGAAGTAGAGAAAAAGTAATTGAATGGTGGGAAAGTGAGGGGATGTGAAGGAAGGTGGTAGTAGAAGAGTGAGGGTGAGTAAGAGTGGCGAAGTAGTGATGACAGATTTAGAGATGAAGTAGTGGAAGTAGGGGACTGGTAGGAATTGAAGGGATAGTTGGTAAAGTAAGGAGTTGGGAAGTAGAGGAGAAAGAAGTATATGGGATGGGTGGGGAAGTAAGGGGGTGGGAAGACAGGGCGTAGTAGGGAAGTGAGGGTTATTCAGGTTGGGAAAGTAGTGATGCGAAGAGTGGAGAGGAAAAGAAGTGGAATTAGAAGAAGGGATGGAAGCGGGGATTAAAAGAACCGTGCGGTTTTTTCCGAAATTTTCAACTCTGTAGCAAGTTTTCAGTTAGAGTGAAGTAATAATGAAGCCAAATTAGCAAAGTATTTGTCAAAATAATTTATTAATATTTATAACAATATTTTCACCAAATAAAGCTATAAAATTGCATTCAAACAATTTATTTTATATCCTGCAATTTTCAACATTTGATTCGCTTTTTCCCTCTAAAAAAATAATAAATAAACACCAAAGAAAATAATTTTTTTAATGGTGTTCCACTTTTTCCAAATGAAGTATTTCTACTTTTTGGCTAATGTTTTAAAAATATTTATTTGAAGAAACCAGGACTTCCTATCTCTGTTCTAAGACGAAATAGAAATAAACAATAATTATGAAACACATCAAGCCCGAATTTATACTTTTTGGGTTGTCTTTTACATTTTTGAAGAATTCTAAATCGGGCAAGAAAGTTAGTTTTTTAATTCATAATTTTTTATTATTTTTCACTACCAGAAACTGTGAATACAATAAATGCACAATAATTATTAAACTTATAGGAACATTATTTGAAATTTTCAAAAATTTGATTTTTTAAATGAAAAAAAAGAACCGAAGATATAAACCGATTTCAAAATTTTTGTTTTCATTTCTTCGGATGTCAACTCAAAAGTTTTTCTTTTTTAGCTCAAACGATTCGATTATTACAACAATTTTAACTTCTCGTTTTTTTAAATATCCGACATTTCTAAATAATTAGCAAAATCAAAAAATCTAGAATTTCCTTCAGCTTGAACCAAAAAGGCATGCTCTCATTTTGCTTTTTTAGACAAAAAAAATTTGGTGATTGAGACTTTTTGGGATTTTGAATATTTTTCGCGATTTTGGAACGTTTCGGATACCGACAAAAAGAATTTCCTTCAGAGAAAAATAATAATATCTTTGGAATCTATAATTTATGATTTTTGTTCACTAGCATAAACTATACCTATACAAAATTCGCTATAACAAAATACTTGCATTTTCAACAAAATAATGAAATTTTTAAAATAATATTTGAAAGTTCAACCTAAAAATATAAATTCCCAGCAAAAAGTGGCACAGTTTATATTTCAATCAAAAAACATGAAATTTATACAAAAAGAAAAATTTTTCAAAACCAAAAAGACGAATTTTCAACAAATAAAGGTTTTTCACTGAAGAAAGAAAATTTTTCAACCTTCAAGCCAAAAGACGAACTTTTTCTACAAAAATTGTGTACTTCACCAAAAAATTATTTTTCCACGAAACTGATGCATTTTTACCTAACAAAAATGAAATTTTAAACCAAGAAAATTATTATTTTTTTACCAAAAAAGGAGAATTTTTAACTTAAAAAGATCAATCTTAAAAAAGTGGAAAAGTTACATTTTCAGTTAACAAATTAATTTTAAACAAAAGAAAAGACATTTTTTCACTGAACAATTAAATTTTTGACCAAAGATAAACCTTTAAACGAAAAAAATGAATTTTCTACAATGTAGTTTAACTTTTACCCAAGTAGTTGAATTTTCAATTCAAAAAGATTGATTTTCAACAAAATAGTTAAACTTTCAACCAAAGAGATGAATTTTCAACTAAAAATATAACTCTTGAAAAGTTGCATTTTCATTTAAAAAAAATAAATAAATTTCTACCAAAGCCGATGAATTTATAAATTAAAAAGATCAAACTGAAAAAAATAGTTGGATTTTCTGTTAAAAAAGATTTAAGTTGACTTTTAACGATCAAAATATGAATTTTCAAGCAAAAAATAATTTTCTACGGAAAAAATTGAATTCACAATCCAAAAAGACAAATTTTTATCAAAAAAAGGATTAATTTTTGAAAAAATTGTTGAACTCTCTACCCAAAGTCGCAATTTTATTTAAAAAAGATAAAATTTCTCTCAACACAGATGAATTTTTATTTAAAAGGAAAACAAATTTTTGAAAAATATTTGAATTTTCATTCAGAAAAGATTCCAGTGGACTTCTCAAGATCATAATATGCATTTTTTAACAAAAAAAAAGTTTCTACGAACAAAGTTGAATTTTTCATCCAAAAAGAAGATTTTTTTCAACTAAAAGGGATGAATTTTTAAAAAAATAGTTGAAATTTCTACCAATTAGTTGAATTTTTACCCAAGAAAGATGAAATTTGTACTAAAACAGATGAATTTTTAGTAAAAAAACGACAAGTTTTTTTTAAGTTGAAGTTTCATCTAGAAAAGCTTTCAGTTCTTTTTTTTTTTACACCAAATTGTGAATTTTGAAGAAAAAGTCAATTTTCTACGAAATAGTTAAATTTTCGAAAAAAAGTGGAATTATCAACAAAAAGTATGACTCTTCAACAAAATAGTTTTATTTTCAACCAAGCAGTAGCATTTTTATCCAAGAAAGATGAAATTTCGCTTGAAGCAGATGAATTTTTAATAAAAATCTTTTTTTTTTAAACAGTTGAATTTTCATCCAGAAAATATTTCAGTTCTCTTTTCAATACCAAAGTATTAAATTGAACCAAAACGTAAATTTTTTACAGTATAGTTGAATTAAAAAAAAAAACAAAAAAAAACAGAATTTTCAACCTAAAAGTATGACTTTTTAGCAAAATTGTTGTATTTAAACCAAACAGTTACATTTTTATCCAAGAAAGACGTAATTTCTGCTAAAAGAGATGAATTTTGAAATCAGAAAGACAAATTTTTCAAAGGAGTGTTGAATTTTCAACCGAACAGTTTAATTTTTATTCAAAAAAGATGGAATATTTCTTTTAAAACAGATGAAATAAAAAAAACGTTGAAAAAATATTTAAATTTTCATCCAGAGAAGATTCCAGTTCACTTTCCAATGCCAAAATAAGAATTCTAAACTATAATTTAATTTTCTGCTGAATAGTCGAAGAAAAATGTCCAAGAAAAATGAAAATACTACTAAAAATTTTTAATTCAAATAGATAAATTAAACAAAAAAGAATTGAATTTTACAAATACAAATTTGAAACAAAAAGTAAATATTCAGGAAACAGTAGAATTTTCCACAAAACAGTTGCATTTTTGTCCTCGAAAGATGCAATATTTCTACTAAAAAAGATGAATTTTCAAATTAAAATACAAATTTTCAGAAAAAATATTTTTCATCCAAAAAATATTTCAGTTGACTTATCAGCAACAAAATATGAATTTAGAACAAAAGGTTAATATTACACGAAAAGAGTTGAATTCCAAACCCAAAAAGACGAATTTTTAACAAAACAGTTGAATTTACACAAGAATAATGTATTTTTGAAAAAATTGTTAAATTTGCAACCAAATAATAAAATTTATAACTAAAAAGATCATCTTCAGGAGAAAGTTTTTGCGAA
>CAKNXH010058644.1:19540-42746 GCA_932178445.1 Andricus quercusramuli | reverse complement strand
TTAACGACTTTGAACTACCATTAACGACTTTGAACTACCATTAACGATGTTGATCTACGATTAACAACTTTCCATAATTTTACGCTATGATTTTTATTACTCGTGAATATGCACTGAGAGGAAAAGTTGTCTTGAAACAAAAGCATCGTCCTCTTGCCTGTTTTTTTTAACCACTCAAATATCTTTTTTACACGGACAGAGTTATTTAGAAAAAAGGTGAAGTTTGTCGCAAAAGGATGGTGTTTGCTGCAAAAAGATTCTTTTTGAGAAAAATGAAATTCCTTTCTCCATGTAAGACAATAGGTGTAGCGCAATTCTCAAAAATCTCGCACTCATCGTTGATTACCAGATTGGTTACATACTACGCGAATATGACTTTGAGTGGCTTTTTTTATTTTATTTTTTCAAATTTTCAAGAATTTTGTAAATTGCAATTTAAAAATTAGGAATTTCCACTGAAAAAAATTGAATTTTAAATGGTTCCTTAACAACAAAGATAACAATGCTGTTCTCAAAATTTCATGAAATGTTTTAAAAATGACAAAATATTTTTGAAGACTTTTAAAGAAAACTTTGAAGCTTTCAAATTATTTTCAAAGGTTTCCAGATAATAAAAAAACGTTTACAACATTTCTGAAAATATTTAGAGTGATTCATCATTTCTAATTCAATTAAAAATTTCGGAAGAGAATCTGGAAAATTTCAAAGCCAAATTTTTCAATTTTGCAAAATTTCAAAATTTTAGAACAAATTCCAACAAATTTATAATATATTTAGAAAATTTTAAAAAGATACAAGAATAATTTGATTACTTGAAAAAATTTAGATTTTTTGAAATTTCAAACAAAAAATGTAGAAGCTTTTCGTGAATTTTGACAGGTTTCAAAAAAAGAAAAAATTTTCTCAATATTTCTCGGAAAATTTCAAATGATTTTTCGTTTTACGAAATTTATTTCAAGAAAATGTTTGAAAATATTTTTCACAAATTTCTCGAATTAGCAAAAAGGAATCTGGAAGGTTTAAAGGCAACTTCTTTAGATTTCCTGGATTTTTTTAAAAAAGGAAAAATTTGATTCGTTTTAAATTACATTTAAAAAGCTAATATTCAACCAAATAGTTCGACTTTCTACTGAAATTATGAAACATCGACAAAAAAATAATGTTTTGACTAAATAAGTAATTTATCTTCCAAGTAAGTATATAATTAAATTTTCAGTCAAAAAGATTAATTTTGCATCTACAAGAGTAACTTTATATAAATTAAAAAAAAAATGAAATAGTGAAATTTCTAGTTAAAAAATTCATTTTCAACCATGAAAGATAAATTTTCTGTGAAAAATGTATTAGTTGATATTTTAACAAGAAATGGAATTGTAAAATTTTCAGTTAAAAGAATTAATCTTCCAACATGTTCAACTTTCTAACACGTAGTTCAACTTTCAACACAAAAGATGAATTTTAAACCAATAAGATTAATTTTTCACTAAAAGAAAAAAAATTTCAACAAAATGTATGAATTTTCAACGAAATAGTTGAATTTCCGACTCTTTCCGACTTTCTACAAAAAAATTGAATAGTGAAATTTCCAGTTGGAAAACTTGATTTTCAACCAAAAAAAGATTTTCTAATGAAAAATATTATATTTGATATTTCAAACAGAAATGAAATCGTAAAATTTTCAGTTAAAAAAATTGATTTTCATCCCCGGAGATGAATTTCCCCCTAAAATTGTGAATTTTCAATCAAGAAAATCAATTTCCAACAAAGTAGTTCAACTTACAACCAAGTAGTTGAATTTTCAGTCGAAAAATGGAATAGTAAAATTTTCAGTTGAAAAACTTGATTTTCAACCAAAGAAATGAATTTTTAACTTAAATTATGAATATTAAAAAAAATTGTACAAAATATTTCTACCCAAAAGATTATTTTTCAACCCAGAAGATTGATTTTTAAGAATGTAATAGCGGAATTTTCCACAAAGAAGATGAATCTTCAACCAATAAAATGAATTGTTAACAAAGTATTTTAACTTTCAACCAAGTTTCTAAAGTTTTGAATAAAAAATATGACTTCTTAACAAAATATTTGCATTGTTAACAAAATAATAAAATTTCTAACGAAATAATCAAAATCTTTATCCAGACGAGATGAATCTCGAACAAACAATATAACAATATATTTTCCAACCAAAAGTGATTGATTTATTTTTCTTATTGAGTTCTATTAATTTATTTCGCATTTGAGCGAAAAAACGAAAAAAAGGGAGGTATTAACCGTAATTTTGAAGGTGGGGGCCCCCCCCCCCCCCTTCAAATTGGTAACGTAGTTCATGGACGTGTCCTAAAGTATTTCATAGAATTTCTCATGATCAAAGGATCTCGTAGAACTATAAATATTTTAAGGAATTTCAAGGAATATCATCAAATTAAAAAAAAAATTCTGAGATAACAAAGCTGTTTTTTAAAGATTTACATATAATTATCTGACTATCAGAAGTCGACAGTATACTATAAACATCTCTCTACTTATCGAAATGCGACAATATACTATGAAAATCTCTCTATTTATCGAAAGTCGAAAATGTGCTGCAAACATCTCTATATTTATGACAAGTCGACGGTATATGTCACAAACATCTATATATTCATCAAAAGTGGATAATATACTAAAAATATTTCTTTATTTATCAAAAGTCGACAATATATATTATAAACATCTCTATATTCATCAAAAGTCGACAGTATACTATGAACATCACTATATTCATTGAAATTTGAAAACATGCTATGTTCAAGAGTCGATAATGTACTATGAACATCTCTATATTCATGAAAAGTCGACCACATACTCTAAACATCACTATATTCATCAAAAGTTGACAATATGCTATATTCCAAAGTCGACAATACACTACAAACATCTCTCCATTTAGCAAAACTCGACAACATACTATAAGCATTTCTATATTCATCGAATGTGGACAATCTACTATAAAAATCTCTATATTTATCAAAAGTTGATAACATGCTATAAACATCTCTCTATTCATCAAAATTGAACAATATACTATGACCATCTCTCTATTCATCAAAAGTCGAAAATATACTATGAACATCACTATATTCATCAAAAGCTGACACGATGCTATGAACATCTCTCTATTTATCGAAATTCGACAATATACTCTAAACATCTCTCTATTTATCAAAATTCAAGAATATACTATGATTATTATTAATCAAAAGTTGAAATATACTATAAACATCTCCATATTCATCAAAAGTCGACAGTATATACTATGAACATCACTATATTCATCAAAAGTTGACTATATGCTATATTCAAAAGTAGACAATGTACTATAATGTACTATATTCATGAAAAGTCGACCACATACTATGAACATCACTATATTCATCAAAAGTTGATCATATACCATAAACATTTCTCTATTTATCAAAAGTCGACTATTTTCATTGACAGTCGACAATATATAGTATAAACATCTCTATATTCATAAAATGTCAACAATATACTATGAACATCTCACGGTGGCTTTTGAAAAAGTTAAATGTTATTTTCAGGTACCCCAAAGTTATGAATAGGAGATTGTTTTGAATGCTTCTGGGGAACCATTTTTTATGAAATTGAAATATTTCCCTTAGCGGATTTTTTTTTGCCTGGAAAAACCTATTTGAAATACTAAAAAGCAGTAAAATACTATCTTCAAATTAATAAGATCATATAATTACGTTAACATAAAGGAGTTATATGTAAATCAGAATTATTAACGAGAATTTAATCAACAAATAAACAAAAGAAACGATTTTTTTAAATTTATATCAATATATTTATGAATATTTCATCAAAAAATTCGTATGCATAATGTTCAAGTTTCAATATTAAGTTCTTATAAAAACTACAGTAAGTATAATATACATAATATGTTTATGTTTTTGTAGAATACATAATGTGTAATATACAATGTACAATAATATATAATAGCTATTCCATATTTTTTTTTAAATCTGCATGAGAAGATTCTGCGGCTTGTTCCGACTGAAATCCTAAGCCTTCATTGTTTTTTTTACAAAAATCTTCGACGTGAAAGACTACTGCGTGAACTTTCGGAGTTACTCTTATGCCTAGGCATAAAAGTAATGAAATATTCATAAATATATTGATATAAATTTCAAAAAATCGTTTCTTTTGTTTATTTGTTGATAACATTCTCGTTAGTAATTCTAATTTACATATAACTCCTTTATATAAACGTAATTATATGGTCTTGATAACTTGAAAATAGTATTTTACTGCTTTTTAGTATTTCAAATAGTTTTTTCCAGGCAAAAGAAAAATCCGGTCAGGGAAATATTTTAATTTCATCAAAAATGGTTTCCCAGAAGCATTCAAAACAATCTCCTATTCATAACTTTGGGGTACCTGAAAAAAGCATTCAATGTTTTGAAAGGCCACCGTGATCTCTCTATGTTTGAAAAGTTGACAATATATATTATGAACGTTTCGATTTTGATTGAAAGTCGACAACATATATTATAAACATCTCCATATTCATCAAATGTTGACAATGCCCTATGAACATCACTATATTCATCAAATGTCAACAATATACTATAAACATCTCTCTATTTATGAAAAGTTGACAATATATATCATGAACTTTTCTATTTTAATTGAAAGTCGACAACATATATTATAAACATCTCCATATTCATCAAATGTTGACAATGTCCTATGAACATCACTATATTCATCAAAAGTTGACAATATGCTATACTCAAAAGTCGACAATACACTGTAAGCATCTCTCTATTTATCAAAATTCGACAATATAATATAAACATCTCTCTTTTCATGAAAATTCGACAATATACTATGATCATCTCTCTATTCATCAAATGTGGACAATATGCTATGAAAATCTCTCCATTTATCAAAATTCGACAATATACTAGGATCATCTCTCTATTCATCAAGAGTCGAAAATGTACTATAAACATCTCTGTTTTCATCAAAAGTCGACAATATACTGCAAGCATCTTTCGTGTTCGTTCCAATTTCGTCAGAGATCAGAACGATAGATCTTCCCTAATGTTCCCCTGACACGGAGATAAAAGATATAACTATAATGTGGCCACTTAGGCGCGGCAGAAGGGAGAGAGAGTATAGTGATTATTACTACAATAGTGTGGACGTGCAAGTAACTTGGCGATAATAATGCCAACTGACTGAGTGACCCCGTTATGACCTATCCCTACACAATTTCAGCTCTATGCATGTATATATCTATAATGCCCCTATATATGCATAGATTGGTGTGTATGTACAGCACATGCATACATATATAGCATCCTGCTGCTTCGCCTTTGTATACGTATGCCAACAGCACAGAAGCCATTATGAAAGTACCTGCGGTAATGAGCGTGTAACAGGTCGATTGGCATAATACTCGGGTTACCAAATAGTTCGAGTGGGTGTGGATGGGTGGCTCGTAACGACAAAATTGCCCATCAGGGTTTCTGCAAAATCCTGATTTCAAAATTCCCTGAATTTTCCTTGGGCAATTTTGTATTTTTCCTGGCTGAAAGCTATAACATTTTTTGTTAATTCATCTTAAACTTCAGACTCAACAGCCCTATATGCTTTAAAAACACGGAAAATAGGGTTATTCTTCACGGGAATAAGATAATAAATTAGTTTAAATTCAATAATTGATGAATAAATTATTTGAAAATGATCAACTTTCTTCCAGAAGGGAAAAGAAAGTTGTGTTTTCAAGATAAAGAAATGAATTTTTACATTTTGTAGTTGACTATTAAGCACAAAATGATTAATTTGTAACAAGAATGTTAATTTTTAATAGAAAAAATATGATTTTTCATCCAAATATTTGAATTCTCAACTACGAAAAAATATTAATTTTCGACCGTATATTGGCAGTTACAACCAAATAGTTTAACTTTTCAGAAAAAGAGACGAATTTTCAACAGAAGGTTCATTTTCAACCGAGAAAGATGTGTTTTTGACCAAATAGTTAGATTCATAAAAAAGAATTTAGACGAACAGTTTGCATTCAAAACTAAATCGTCAAACTTTCAAGCAAAAGAGAATAATTTTTAACAAGATAATTGAAGTTTTAAACAAATAGTTCAATTTTCAATCTACAATGATGAATTTTCAATCATATAGTGAATCAAAAACAGTTGCATTATCAACCAAATAATTACATTTTCAAGACAAGAAAATTATTTTTTAGAAAACAGCTGAATTTTCCACTTAAAAATTCTAATTTTTAACAGAGAGATGAATTCTCAACGAAGAATATAATAGGTATTATGTTTAAACCAAAGAGAATTCTTAACAGAACATTTAATAGTTGACATTCAACAAAAAAAGATGAAATTTCTACAAGAAGAAATTTTAAAACAAAAAAACGAATATTCTACTAAAAAGATTAATTTTCAATGAAAAAGGTCCAATTTTCAACAAAATACATGAATTTTTGATGAAATACATGTGTAATGCAATGATGGATTTCCCAATAAAAAATATGACTTTTCAACAAATTAATATTTTTCAATGAAGTTAGCAAAAAAATAGTTTTCTAAAAAAAGAAACGAATTTTCAATCAAGAGAGATCAATTTTCCACCAAAAATGGGAGAGCTACATTTCAAATAAAAATTATGAATAAGAAAAAAAACTAATTAAACAAAAACGATTTTTAAACAAAAAATTAAATTTTTCAAACAAAGAGATAAACCTTCAACCAAACATTTTTGTTCACAAAGTAGTTCCACTTCTACCCAAGAAGTTGAATTTTCAATTAAAAAAGACCAATTGAAAAAAAGTAGTAAACTTTCAACTAAAGAGATTTTTCAACTAAAAGAGATGGACCTTACACTAAAAAAAATAAATTTTCAACAAATTAATCCAACTTTTACTCAATTAGTTAAATTTTCAATAAAAAAATATCAATTTTCACCAAAATAGTTCAACTTTCAACTAAAGAGATGAATTTTCAAATAAAATGATGAATCTTCAAGTGAAATAGTTAAATTTTCAAATAAAAAATTAATTTTTATTACAAAACAGACATAATTTTGAACGATAGAGTTGAATCTTCAACCAAAGAAGATTAATTTTCAACCAAGCAGTTGAATTTTCAACCAAGCAGTTGAATTTTTAACGTTCCGAAAATATTTTCGCATAAAAATAGTTTAATTGCTGACCAAAAAAGATCACTTTAAACAAAATATGTAGATCAATTTTAAACCGACAAAGATGAATTTTCAACCAAATTTCCGAATACTGAAAAAAAAGAAAAGTTGAGTGGCAGACAAAATAATTAAATTTTTATTCAAATATTTTAATTTTTAAAGAAATAGTTCAATTCTTGAATAAAAACGATAAATTTCCCACCAAAAATAGAACAGAATTTTCAAGAAAATAGCTGAATCTTCAACAAATAAAATTAATTTTTCACAAAGTAATTCATCTTTCAACCAAGTACGTAGTGCAATTTTTAACCAAAAATTAATAATTCTCAATGACAAATTTAATAGTTAAAATTTAAACCTAAAATTGAATAGTTGAAATTCAAGTTGAAAAATCAATCGTGAAAGAAAAAAAGTGGGTTTCGTTAAAATAGTAAAATCTTTAACCATTCAAATTAATTGTTAACAAAGAAGTACGACTGTTGACTGAAAGGTTAGATTTTTTCTACTTAAATAGACGAATTTTTATCAAAATATGAATTTTGAACCAAACAGATGAATTTTCAACTAGAATAGTTGAATCTTCAACCAAAAAAATGAACTTTTAACAAAAGAGTTGAATTTTCAGCCAACCAGTTTAATTATAGACGTAAAATGATTACTTTTTAACAAAATAGTTGAATTTTCAACGAAAGGATCAAATTTTTAACCAGTTAATATGATAATTATTTGATTCATGATTCCACTTGCTCTTGTGCTTTGTTTATTACAATTTGTATATTTTTGCTAACATTGAATCATTTTTGCTCACCTTTGCTCATTTTTGCTCATTTTATTTAATTTTTGCTCATTTTTGCTCATTTTCACAGATTTTACACAGTTATCCTAAAGTACTTTTCCAGTTGAATGTCAATAGTACATTTCCACTTGGGTATAGCATGTTAGAATCAGATTCACATTAACCCTTGTCATATTTTTCTTATTCACTCGAGAATTTTTCTTTTAGCACCAGTAAGCCGGCAGTCGCGTAAAAAATTGTAAAATGACCCTTACGGTGGTGACATTCTGACATATGGGTTTATGACACCCGGAGTCGAATATAGTTATATTATGAGAGTATTTCACCCCTCTAAGAGAAATTTAATGAGATCATTTTTTTATGGCCTAAAGGTCAAAATTGTGGCTAGACTAAGAAAAAAGTTTGATCGATCCTTGGAAATTATTATTAGCAAAAAATTATATTAAAAAATTTTTATTGAAAATTTATCTAGTATTGTCTTCCGGCAAAATATGCCGGATTGCAATTTTCTCTTCCGGCATATTTTGCAGGATTTCAATGTTCTCTTCCGGTATATGTTATTGTCAATGTTATTGGATTTTTAAGACTTTTAAAGAATTCCAAAGAATTCTTGATGATGGCTCAAATTATTTTATATCTTCCAAATTAACTTGAATTCAGTCGAATTATCTTAAAATCAGTCGATTTATCTTAAATTCATTTGGCATATATTAAATTTATTCGAATTACATTATTTTCAATCAAATGATATTGAATTCAGTCGATTTAACTTGAATTCAGCAGAACTGAATAAAAAATCTAGTCCACTTATTTTAAATTCAGCCCAACCAGATTTGAAATTTTTTTAGGATTTTAGGATATTTAAAAAGATTTCAAGGAATTCCAATATATTTCAGTAACTTCAAGAGATTTGAAGAGATTTCAAAGGATTCTGAAGATTTTAAGTTTCAAAGGATATTAAAGATTGTGGGATATTTCAGAAGATTTCAAGAAATTTTTAATAGTTGTAGAAAATGTTAACATATTTCACGGAATTTCTACAACTTGCTTCAATAAATAAAGTCTCATTTTGAAAATCGGTTCTGACAATGCATTTCGAAATTTATTAATAAATATTATCAATCAATTTTAAAATTATTTGAATCTTTTAAATTATTAAATTATTAATAAAATGTTGTCTTTCTCTTTTCAGTCTCATCCAAAGTACACCTTCAATTATGGAGTCCATGATCCACACACTGGTGACGTAAAAACACAACACGAAGTTCGTGACGGTGATGTCGTACACGGATCCTACAGTGTGAATGAACCCGATGGCAGTGTGAGAATTGTAGAATACACCGCAGACGATCACAATGGATTCAATGCAGTCGTGAAAAAAGTTGGACCCGCAGTTCATCCGGCACCGGCTCCGGTACCGGTCCATAAATATGTACATGCGGCGCCTGCGTATTACGGCTACGAGTTTGATAAACATCATTACTAATTTATTCTAATATAATTGTAATCCTAATTGCGCTCATTAACCTATCGTGCATGTACAAAGTATATTTACGTATTTAATTTCGGAGAACCAATTCGAAGTTCTCCATTCACAATCTTTAAGATTCTTCTCCATTCACAATCTTGAAGATTCTTTCGCATTCCCGATCTTTGAAATCCTTTGCATGCTCAATCTTCAAGATTCTCCTTCTATTCCTAATCTTTGAGATCACTCCCCATTCTCAATCTTCGAAGTTCTTTTGCATTCCCAATCTTTAAAATCCTTTTGAATGTTCAATCTTTGGAATTCTTTTCCATTCCTAATCTTCAAAATTCTTCTCCATTCTCAATCTTCAAGGTTCTTTTGCATTCCCAATCTTTGAAATCCTTTTGCATACTCAATCTTCAAGATTCGTCTCCATTCCTAATGTTGAAGATTCTTTTCAATTCCCAATCTATAAGATTCTTCTCAATACCCAATCTTCTAGATTCTATTGCTTTCGAATCTTCAAGATTCTTCTCAGTTTTCAATCTTCCAGATTCTTCTCCTTCCCGATTTCTGAGATTCTTGTCTATTTCAAATCTTTTAGATTCTTCTCCATTCCCAATCTCGAAGATTCTTTTGTATTCGCAATCTTGAAGATTTTTTTGCATTCATAATCTTCAAGATTCTTCTCCATTCACAATCTTCAAGATTCTGGCCCACTCACAATATTCAACATTTTGTATTCCCAATCTTCAAGATTCTTCTCGATTCTCAATCTTCAAGGTTCTTTTGCATTCCCAATCTTTAAAATCCTTTTGCATGCTCAATCTTCAAGATTCTTTTCCATTCCTAATTTTGAAGATTCTTTTTCATTCCCAATCTAGAAGGTTCTTCTCAATAGCCAATCGCCTAGATTCTACTGTTTTTCCAATCTTCAAGATTCTTCTCAGTTTTCAATCTTCCGGATTCTTCTCCTTCCCGATTTCTAAGATTCTTGTCTATTTCAAATCTTTCAGATTCTTCTCCATTCCCAATCTTCAAGATTCTTTTGTATTCCTAATCTTCAAGATTCTTTTGCATTCATAATCTTCAAGACTCTTCTCCATTCACAATCTTCAAGATTCTTGCCCACTCACAATCTTTAACATTCTTCATTCCCAATCTTCAAGATTCTTTGTTCCCGATTTTTACGAATCTTCTACATTCCCAATTTTCAAGATTCTTCTCTACCTGAAAATCTTCGGGATTTTTTAAAAAGAAGAATTTCTAGAATAATGTTTTATATTTAAATAATTAAGTAAATCGCAGTGAAAATAAAGCGTCGAAATAGCGGTTCTAAGGCTCTAGCTTCTTTCTATTTAAAAGACATTCCTCCAGTGAAAAATGTAGGAAATATCTTGTAAATTGTAATTTTCTTTTTCTACTGCAACAGATGTTTGAAATATTCAAAACAAACATTTCGTGTAGATTTTTATTTTTTAATTAGTAACTGAAAATCTTGCGAGAGTGATAAAGTGTCAATTTTAAAACTCTAGATAATTCTGTTTCCAGAAAATCACTAAATCAAAAATTGACTGAATAATTAACCAAATTCGCTATGTATTGTATAGACATTTTGTATCTATATCTGAAATAAATTGTACAAATCAAAAATTCTAATTCCCGACTAATCTTCCATTTTTCGTGACCAACAATATTTAATGAGAAAAATTCGAATCTTGTAGTATTTTCAATATAGAATCTTTGATAAATAAAATAACATAATTCTATTCCATTCCCAATCTTCAAAAATTTTCTGCGTTCACAATCTTCAAGATTCTTCAGGTGGAAATCAGGTAGAAGAAGGGCGCTCGCTATGGATAGATATATGATGATTTCTTCTAGATTTAATTTCCAAAATTTAAAATTGATATGAAGCAACTTCTCTTCTCGGATAGTAAAAAAATTACTTTGAAAAAAAGTCGAATTGTAATCACGCATTATTTAACATTTATTTTTCGAGTTCGTGTGTTTACTTCCTTTAGCAGGTTTATTGCGTACCGTTAGACTCGAGGATCATGAACGTGACTAGCAGGAAATAGCGAAAGTCTTCGAGGTCCTCTGAATATATCGTTGAAGTTTTATTCTTATGCAAAGTATCTGTTACAGATAAAAACGACCTTCTTCGACGAAAGCGTCTACGCATTACGTGACGTTTCGAGTACATTCATGCTTTTTTCGCATCCACATTTCCAATTCTATTTCCATAAGGAAGGAAATAGATTGATGCCAAATCGATCATTTATTTTGCAGACGCGGATCCAGAGAAGTGACCTGGTGAGGGCGGCGTCGGCAAATTTTATACCTATAATGGGATCACTATCATTTTACAATAAAATATCGAGGGTCTGCACATAATAACTGTAACATCAAATTTAAATTGCTTGTTATTTAATGACAGAGATACGAAATAACTGGTTTTTGAGAGCAGGTTTTTTAATTTTTTAAGGAGTCTTCGAAACTTTTAATACTTTTAAGAAATTTTGAAGGATTTTATGTTTATATGTGATTTCAACGATTTCAAGAAAGTGCAGAGAATGTTAAAAATTTCAAAATATTTTCATGGGTTGATTTTGAGTGATTTTTAATGGATTTTATATATAATTCCAATTATTTCAGGTAGAATTTCGAAATATTTTTAAGGATTTCATATGACTTATAAGATTGTGTGATATTGAGAAAAGATTTAAAGGAATTTCAGAGGATTTCCAAAATCTTAAATATTTCAGACTTCAGTTTTTACATCCCCCCCCCCCCCCCTGCATGAGTAAAAAAAGAGGAATTTCGAGGTTGGCATTTGCAGAATTCTTTATTTCCATAGATACCAATTTATGGCCTCATCGAGAATTAACATTTGCAATAAAAAATCGTTGTATTTAAAAAAAATACTTACAGGCTTAAAATTATAATATGCAAATTGTGAATTTTTTGGTTCATAATTTTGATGATAAATTAATTTATCAGAGCTATATAGAGTTTGGCGAAAAACACTTCGGAACGGGTGGTAGATCGAGCAGTAATGCCTCGGGTTCATTGCCGGGAGTTTGCGTGATCGATTCTCGCTGTCTGCACTTTCTCCTTACTAATTTTTTGATTTTTTCATTTATTAGTATATTTATAGATATAATTTCCTCAACTAATATTCAAAAATTGTGCCATAAGATGATTTTAATTGAAATATTTTAATATTCAATAGTAAAATTCATGTATAAATTCGAAATAAGAGAGAAAACTGGAAATCAAAGTACTAGCTAGGAAAAACAAAGTTTGTGAGAACAGATTCAATATTGTAATTAGTTTAAGCTTTTCTCTACCTTCAAGTTTTTTCCTTCCTTATGATTTGTTGCCACAGTATTTCTGCTGCTCCATTTATCTCAGAAAAATAAGTGTATACATAAGAAAAGTAATAAATACGGGAAAAAACTGCTCTGGTCTAATCGAATAACGAATGAAGTGAGATTGTAATTCAATAAGAGTTAAATTTTCTCAGGAGAAATATTTTTTCTCTTTGTATGCAAATATGAAGAAACTTAATCAGAAGAAAATATTAAATGCTACCTTTTATATGAAAAAATATTTTCAAATATATGCTGTTTTTAATGCAATTTAAAATTGTTTAATTTGTTTACGATTTTTGCTTGTTCTTAAACTCAACAACTTTCCAAAATAAAAAAGCTGGATTGAGAAATATTTTTTGCGAATGTACTTTTTTCCTTCTTTAATTTATTTGAGCATTTTTAATAGCAATTCGATTTTTTGAAACGATTTTTTGATTATCTTTAATTCAGTTGAATAACCTCAAATTGAGCCGAAATGTTTTGAATTATGTCGGATTAACCTAAATATGTCTGAATACCCTACGTTTAGTCGGATTAACTGAAATCAGTCAAAATTACGTTAATTCAGTCAATTTAACTTAAATTCAGGCAAATTAACTCAAATTAAGTGAAAGTATCTGAAATTCAGTAGAGGTATCTTAAATTCAGTAGAATTAACTTAAATTTAGTCAAGATAACTAAAATTCAGCTGGATAACCTAAAAATCAGGTGAATTAACCTAAATTCAGTCGAATTTTCTTAAATAAAGTCGAATTAATTGATAAGCAGTTAGATTATCTTAGATATAGCTCAATTAATTGAAATTTAGGAGAATTGTCCTGAATTCATCCGAAATAACTTACATCTAGTCTAATCACCTGAAATTCAGTCAAAATGACTTACGATCAGTCAAGTTTACCTTAATTCAGTAGGATTAACTTAAATTAGGTCCAATTATTTGAAATTCATTCAAGTTAACTAAAATGTATTCAGATTTACTCCAATTTAGTAGAATAAGCTCAAGGTTAGTTGGAATATCTTAAATTCAGCCAAATTAAACTGAATGTAGTCAAATTAACTGAAATTAATTCAAAATTACTTATATTAAGCCAAATTAACTTAAATTCATTCCCGTCAACTAACATTCAGTCTAATGACCTAAATTCAACCAAATTAACTCTTATTCATTCAAATTTACTTGAATCAAGTGAACTTATCTAAAATAAAGCCTAATTTACGTATATTTAGTCGAAATGTATATCAATATGATAAATTCAATGAAATTAAGTCGAAATTTATATAAATATGTTAAATTTAATGAAATGCAGTCGAATTAACCTAAATTGAATAGACTTGACTTATACTAAGTCAAATTAACTTTAATTCAGTTGCATTATCTTGAATTCAGTCTAGTAATCTTAAATTAAGCTGAATAAACTTATATCCTGTCAGAATCACTTTACCACTTCATTAATTGATATTCAGTCTGATGACCTAAAATTCCGTCAAATAACAATAAATTCGGTCAAATTAACTCAAGATCAGTCGAATCATTGTAAATTAAGCCGGATTAACTTAAATTTAGTCAAATTAGTGTCCTAAAGTCAGCTGAAATAATTTACATCTAGTCTCATTACCTGAAATTCAGACTAAATGACTTACCATCAGTCAATCTTACCTTAATTCAGTGGGATTAACTCAGTCCAATTGTCTTAAATTAATTAGAATTAGCTAAAAGGTAGTCAGATTAACTTCAATTTAGTAGAATTAGCTTGATGTTAGAGGAATAATCTTCAATTCAGCCAAATTGAACTGAATTTAGTAAAATTAACTGAAATTTGGTCAAAATTACTCACATTTAGTCGAATCAACTGAAATTCAGTCGCATTAAGTGAAATTCTGTCCGATAATCTGAAGTCAGTAAAACTAACTCTGATTCTTTCAAATTAAGTGACAATTAAAAAAATTAAGTGACATTATCTAAGATAAAGCCGAATTTGTGTATATTTAGTTGAGATATATATAAATATGTGAAAAAAAATTAATTCAGTCGGATTAACCTAAATTCAGTAGACTTCACTTACATTAAGTTAAATTCACTTTAATTTAGTCGTATTATCTTAAATTCAGCAAAATAATCTCAAATTAAGCCGAATGAACTTAAAATCTTTTCGGAATTACTGAACCATTTTATTGATTGATATTCAGTCGGATAAGCTTAAATTCCATCAAATAACATTAAATTTAGTTGAATCAACTCAAGATCAGTCGTATCATCGTAAATTGCGCCGAATTAACTTAAAATTAGTCAAATTACTGAATTTAATTTCAAATTCCTTAATTTCAGCCTAACTATTTTCAGTTTAATAGAATTACAATAAACTGAGTCAAATTGACTTGAAATCAGTCAAAATCACTTAAATTCAGAAGAATTGACTAAAACTCAGTCAGATTAACTTATGTCGAATAATTATTGAACAAGAAAAATATGCATTTTTGGAATTAACTAGACTATTTTTTAACACTCGATTTTTTATATTGAAAAAGTGATAAATTATCAAATTGCAATTTTGCTTCATGATTTCTTTTTAGAGAGAGGGTCTTGTATCAGGCCCAAAAATAAGCAAAGATTAAATGAACCGTTTCCGATCGGGTTGCACAATATTGCGCAATATACTGGACTGAGTACTCGCGCACTGTGGCCCTTCAGAGGCTAGAGTCGCAGCATAAAAAATTATCAAATTACTTAATTGTATTAATCCTGCTAAATTAAATCCTGTTTATTTAAATATGTCTAAATAACTCACAATCAGTCAGATTAACTGGAATCAGTCAAAATTACGTCAATTCAGTCAAATTAACTCACATTCAGCTGAATCAAATCAAATTCAGTGAAAGTACCTGAAATTCAGTAGAGTTAGCTTAAATTCAGTAGAATTAACTTGAATCAAGTCGAACTAAATAAAATTCAGTCGGATAACCTTAAAATCAGGTAAATTAACGTAAATTCAGCTGAATTACTTTAAATTCAGTCGAATTAATTAAAAAGCAGTTGAATTATCTAAAATATAGCTGAAATTATTTTTAGACGGATGTTTCTCTCAGAGTTTTTTTTGTAACATCTGGTATTCCGTTGAAATCGGCTGAATTTACTAGAATTTTGTTGAATGTACTTGAATTCTCCTCAAGTTAGCGTTAATCATTTGAATTTATTATTACTTATATTAGGAAATTTATTCGTATCATAACTTTAAGTTGAACATATCAGTTAATAATATAATACAAATTCAGTAGCTTAACTTAAATTTTATTATTTGAAGAAGATTACTAATTATTTCATTTATTTATATTCATTATTATTTTGTTATTCATTTATTATTTATTGGTAATAAATTTTACGAATTAAAAAAAATTATGTATTAAAATGTTTTGGTACCTCCTGAAAACTAATTGGTCTTTGCCTAATTTAATCATTTTATAAAGTATATAATGTTATCATATAATCATTATAATATTATATACATACATACATACATACATACATACATATATATATATAAGGTGATCATAACAATATTACATTATATTATTATGTATATTTTTAAATTAAAAATTTCAAATTCAAGAAGCTCACATTATCAACCACCTATAAAAAACAGTTCAATTCAATCAACAGAGAGAAATTTTCAACAAAATTTCTGAATCGTCAACCGAAACAGCTTAATTTTCAACCAAGAATGATAAAATTTCTGCGAAAAGAGATGAATTTTGAAAAAAAGTCGAATTTTCAACCAAACAGTTGAAAAAAAAGTTGCATTGTTGTATGATTAGCTGATGTTTCATGGAGTTGAAATAAATAAAATAATTGTTATTTAAAAATCTCCTATATTCAATCAATATTCATGTTGTGACTAAGCTAAAACTTTTTCTGTCTGAGAACGTGAGAAAAGTAAGCTTTCCTCCATAGCAGGTGAGAATGGCGTCATCAGTAGTAAAGGCCGTCATCGGGCGGGTCAGACATGGTCATTAAAGTAGAAGTAATACATAAGCCGCGTAACTCATTGTCAGTCTCACTTACGCTTAGGTGAAACGTAAAAACCAGGACCTCGACTAATTAGAGCACCTGACTTAATTAAGGTGGTTGCATAAGCTTAGAATTACATATTTTTGAGAGAAGGCACTGGATCCATAGAAAATCATGGCGTGAAAAAAAGATATTGATATCACATTTTTCTGCTTTGAATTTTAAAAAATAATGAATAAAACCTCTTCTTCATCTCAGCGTAGAATTTAGTCATTTTGAGAAGACGATTTTCATTTTAAAAAAATATCACGTTTGACAGCGTTCGGTTTATTAGCATGAGAAATTTTAGGGACTGTTCAAAAAGTAATGTTATGTCACAGATGAACACATAACATAAAACAGAAATATACAAACAATATTTTAAGAGACTTCAAAGCATAAAATGGGAAATAGAGTGATTTTTGACGAAAATAGTGGAATAATAGGCGAATAAATTATTGTATTTAAAAAATATATATTGTGATGGAATAATAAATTATTATGAATAATATTACCTGACAATGATAAATAAACACCAATCAATAATGAAATAAAAAACAATTATTAAAACGAAATGAGATTTCAAGCTAAAGAGTCGCATGTTTCAGAAAACAGTTGACTTTAATTAATTAACTTCAATTAACCAAAAAGGTTTATTTTTTATCAAGAAAAATGGTTTTTCGATCAGTTACTTCAATTTTTCAACAAACAAGCAAATTAATTTTAGACCAAGTACAATGTAAGAAAAATTTGTGGTAAACTTCCCATACATGTATTGGAAGTAATTAACCCATACAAGGATGGAAATTTTCCCATACATCAGTACCATACTTCCCATACTTTTATGGAAGTTTTACCATAAATTATGGAAAATCTTCCAACAAATACCGGAAAATTTCTATACTGGTATGGGATATTCAAAAGTATGGAAAAAATTCCATATTTTTGTATGGGAAATCTACGATTATTTACGATTTTTAACCGCATAGTTGAATTTTCAAACAACAAGGATAAATTTTCCAATAAATAATTGATTTTTCAAGAACGAATCAATATATTATTAACTGAACAATTGAATCTTCAACCATATAGTAAAATTTAAAAAAACTTGAACAGAAAATAGTTGAAATTTTGAAAAAATATTTGAATCCTTAAAAAAGTATCAAAAATTTTCAACAAAATAGTTGAATTTCTAACAAAAATGAAGAATCTTGAACAAAAAAAAACATGGTGCATTTTTAACAAAGAAATTCAATTTTTAACCAACTAATTTAATTTTCAATCGAAAAAGATTATCTCTCAACGAAAAATAGAATAGTTGATAATTCAACCAAAAAATATTTTATATTTAAATGAAAAATATTATAATTTAACCCGAAAAATGAATTCCTAATCGAAAATGTAATAGTTGATATTTAAACTGAAAGAAAAATTTAATTTTTGATAAAAAATAGTTTACTTCAACCTAAAAAGAGATGAATTTTCAACAAAATTGTTAAATTTTTAACCAAAACAGCTCAATTTTCAACCAAAAATTATAAAATTACTACCAAAAGAGATGCATTTTTAATAAAAACAGTGGAATTATCGAGAGCAGCACACTTTTAAACGAAATAGTTGAAATTTCAACAAAATAATTAAAGGTTCAACAAAAAATAAATAAATTATGAACCAAACAATTTCCGACCATATGGTAGAATTAAAAAAAAAAGATCAAACTTCAACAGAAATAAGTTATATGTTCAGGAAAGTATTTTAATTTTTGAATGAATCATTACAATTTTGAAAGAAATAGTCGGATTTTCAACTAAACTGAAAATTTTTGAACATGAAAAGTGCATTTTTGAGGAATAAATTCAATTTTCAAGTAAATAGTTGAATTTTCAATTTATAAAGTTAGCTTGTCAATAAAAAATATAATAGTTGATATTTTAAACAAAAACATATTTGAATTTTGAATAAAAGATTGTCAAATTCATTCAGATCTTTTTGGAAAAGGCGAATTTTCAGGCTGTAAAAATTTTTTAGTCAAGTAAGAAAATGTCAACTAAATTATTGAATTTTGAACAAAAAATTCCGTTTGCAACCAAACAATTGAAATTTATTTGTGAATAATAGAATATTTAACAGTACAGTTGAATTTGCATGCGAATCAAAAATTTAATAGTTAACTTTGCAGTTGAAAAAATTGATTTTTAACAAAAAATTAATTAATTTTCGATAAAATAGTTGAATTTTCAATAAAAAGAATTATTTCCTAGCAAAAAAGAAAAATACAGCAGAATTATTGAATCCTAAATCAGAACAGATTAATTTTTGACCTAAAGCGATAATATTTCTACCAAAAAAGATAATTATCAAACCAAGAAATAGAATTCTCAAAAAAAAACTGAATTTTTATACCAAGTAGATGGATTTTAAACTCAAAACGACCTATTTCGAATCAAAACTGAAATAGTTAATTTTTCACTTTAAAAAACTGATTTTCAATAACAAAAGTAAAATAATTTTCGCCAAAATAATCAAACTAACCAAATAGATGCATTTCCAAATAATAAAATCAATTTTTCACAAAATAGTTTAAATTTTAACCAAGTAATCGAATTTGGATTTAAAAAGATTTTTTTTTCTACTGAAAATCGAAAATGTTCAACAAAATGCATACATTTTTAAACAAACTGTATAATTTTCAACTAAAAACTATCAACTTTCGGCCAATGATAGAAAATTTAATTTTTTAGTTAAAAAAATTAATCTTAAATAAAAAAAAAAAATTTTTCAAATAAAAAGATGCACTTTCAAGAAAGAACATTAATTTTCTATCAAAAAATTCCAATTTACGAAAAATTACATAATTTCCAACCAAAGAGTGAAACTTTCAACTTGAAAAAAAATTACAGTCGAAAATGGAATAGTGAAATTAGCTGGTGAGAAATAATATTTGATAATAAAAGGAATTTCCGACAAAATAGTTCAATTTTTCATAAAGAAACTTCAATTTTCAACGAAATGATGAAATTTCTATTGAAACCGATCAATTTTTAATTAAAAAAAAAAATTTCAAAAAAATAGTTGATTCTTTATCCAGAAAAGATTTCAGTTCTCTTTCCAACATCAAAATATTAAATTGAACTGGAAAGAAAATTTTCTAGAAAATAGTGAAATTTTCAAAAAAACAGCAGAATTTTCAACCAAGAAGAATGCCCTTCCAACAGAGTTTTCATCCAAAATTATTTCAGTAGACTTTTCTACAGAAAAATACAAATTTCACACAAAAAGAGAATTTTCTAGGAAATAGTTAAATTTTCAACAAAATAGTTGCATTTTTGTCTAAGAAAGATGCAATATTTCTACTAAAAATAGTTGAACTTTTAAATTAAAGAGCCAAATTTTCAGAAAAAATATTTTTCATCCAAAATCTATTTCAGTTGACTTATCAACAACAAAATATGAATTTTAAACAAAAGTTTGAAATTATACGAGAAGAGTTGAATTCCTAATTCAAAAATACGAATTTTCAATAAAACAGTTGAATTTGCAAAAAAAATGATGTATTTTCAAGAAAATTGTTAAATTTTCAACCGAATAATAAAATTCATAACTAAAAAGATAATCTTCAATATTGTTTATAATTATCTTTTCTTATATAAGTGATAGAGTGTAGCGGTTTTTCTAAAATCTTTAACTTTGCCACGCCTTTCTATTTATGAACAAATAATAAGTCAACCACAACAAAAATTATTTTTCGAATCTCCCAATGCTTGCAAAAAAATAATTTAAAGAAAAGAAGCTATTTTACACAAGAGGCAAAAACAAAGAATAGAATAATTAATTAATTAATAAATAATTGTGTTAAATAGCTTTTTTTCCTTCGATCAATTCTTTTAAGCATTGGGCAAAGAGCAAAAATAATTCACCCAAAACAACAATATCATTCGAAAAATCATTTTTGTTGTGGTTGACTCATTATTTGTTCATAAATAAAAAGGCGATGCAAAGTGAAAGATTTTAGAAAAAACCGCCACTTTCTAGCACTTATCTAAGAAGAGATAGTTATAAACAATATTACATTTTTTAAACAGCTTTTTTGTTAACTTTAATTATTACCTCACTAAGTGAAAAAAGGACAGAAAGGTAAAAATTGCCGAAAACGCGCAATTGATATAGATGAAGATAGTCATAAACAATGATAATTTGTTTAAACAGTTATTTCGACTAACTCTTATTAATAATTAAGTCACGCCTCATGAAAAATAGACAAACATTTGGAAATTTCGGACAAAAAAACGCAACATTCTAACAATTAAGCAAAAAGAATATTATTAACAATGATAAACAATTATTTTGTCAACTTGAATTCATTATTACTTCACCCCAAACGAAAATTGGACAAAAAGCCAGAAATTAAAAAAAACGCATCTTTCTAGCGTTATTAAAATATAATATTAATAATAGTTATAATGAATTGTTTAAACAATTAGTTCTCTTGACTGTAATTAATTAATTAACTCAACTTAATTGAAAATGTGACTAAAAGTGACTTTTTTTGCAATCACTTCCCTCTACTTGAAAATTGGACAACAAATGGAAAATTTGTGAAAAAACCGCTTCTTTCTAACTCCATTCTATGAGAAAATTGCTAAAACAATAATAAATTGTTTAAACAATACATGGAAACATCTAATTTTCAGTACAAAGTAATATTTCATGTTTTGGAAACAATTCGCATTCTAAAACCCGCAAAAAAATCATAATTAGCGCCAAAAACTAGCGAAACCCATTTTTTCACTTATGGGGTTTCTTTGGGACCCTATAAAACAAACTTCTGAATAAGATTTACAAAAACGTCTTTTTTTCTTATAGCACCCCTAAGTATCATTTTTTTTCAAAACAAAAAAAATGGATTTATTTTTGTGTGGATTCGAACAAATTTTGGGCGTGTCCCCATGAAAATTCGAAAAAAATTTTTTGTACCACCCTATTACTCATTGGGTGGAGCACTTACAATCCAAGTGTGCATTTAGCGATTTAGGTCATTCCAGGTTCTTGGTAAGAGTAATCAGATGCGTCCTTAGACGCGATTCATAAGAGCCAAGATGACGTAATTTGTATTAAGGATAGACAATGCTCAGATGGAATGTAACAGAATAAAAATATTTTGCAACAATGTTCCTTGAACGTGCTGCTAAGCTTGGTCAATAATCATTTGGTGGTCTAGTCGATCCAATTTATACACCATTAAGTGGTCACACTTCGTTAACTCTGGCATAGTGACATTGAATTTCTTTTAACACTTTTTCATAGGAAAGGTCCTGCATTTGAGAAGACGATGATAAGCGTAAACTAGAGTAAAGAAATTGAAACACTTAGGAATAAAATAATTTAAAATTGGGATTTATAGAAATTCTGAATCGCTTTCTTGAAATTAATCAACCTAAGGTAAAGGTACCTATCATGAGACTTTTGAGGCGGTTTTGAGATTTTCGTTAATTTTTGAACGATAGTAGAATATATTTACAAAATGTTTATATTAATGAATGCACTGTTCTTTTCTGAATGCGAAACACCTATTAAAAGTTTGATTGAGTTTAGGCAAAGTCATTATATTTATGAAAATACGGAACGTCTCTTGTACCGGTGTTCCATAATGGGTGACCCAATTATGGAACAGCAAAGAAATGTGTTTTTTTATTATTATGGCTCATTTTATATTATTTTCTATATCAAATCGCACTAAATGGTACAGTGAACTTTTATTTCAATCGTTCATAGAGATAAATAAATTGAATACAAGTTTTCATTAAAATTGAGAAACCTAACCTACAAAGGGTAGTTTTCGTGAACTAAGTGAATTATATTTTATTTTTGCTAAAAAATGTTTGTCATAGGGAATGAGTTTTTATTTAGTTGAATGAAAAAGAAGAAACAACCCTGTAGGATGAAGTCGAAACTTAAGAAACTTGGTCAAAGTCAAGTGTAAATGAAATATTAGGCTAAGTATTTTTCTGTTATTGTACTTAATGATAACTTCCTGTGTTTTATTGATTATTCGTCCTTCTTCATGAAAAATCATTCTTCTTGGTTGAAAATTAATATTTTTCCTTGAATATTCAGTAGTTCTTTTTAAATTTTTTTTCTCTGTTGACTGAAAAGTATTTTTTCATTAAAAACACAACTCATCTTGAAAATTTGTCTTGCTTGGTCGACCTTGACTCTTTTTTATTCAAAATTGAAATCTTTTTTGGTTGAAATTTAAATAACATTACATTGTTTGTTGAGAATTC
>CAKNXH010058644.1:527-19440 GCA_932178445.1 Andricus quercusramuli | reverse complement strand
GGACGAAAATTTAACTGTTCGATTGATAATTGATCTCTTTTTTTTTTTAAATGGGAATATTTGGTGACAATTTTTTGTACCTTTTTGGTATGAAATTCAATTATCCCAGTTGAAGATTCATCATTCTAATTGAAAATTCATTTCTCATTGAAGATTTTACGACCTTCTTGAAAATCAATTTTTCTACCTGAAAATTTATCTATTCCAGTTTAAAATGTAACTATTTTTTTGGAAATTTGCTTTTATTTTTTAGAAATTAGTTTTTATTTTAAAGAAAATTCAACTATTCTATTTTTGAAAAAAGTGTATCTTTTTTAGACGACAGCTTAACTGTTTGTTATTTCATTTTGGGTTTGCAATATCTCTTTATTTGAAAATTCAAGTATTTGCGTGAAAATCCGTATATTTTGTTGAAAATTTGTCTTTTTTTGGTAGAAATTAATCTTCTTAGTGGGCAATTCATCTTTTCGGTTCAAAATTCGAATATTTCAGTTAAATATTCATCAGTTTACTTGAAAATTTATCATTTTGGTTGAAAATTCTACTATTTCAGTTGAAGATTCATCATTTTAGTTAAAAATTCATCACTTTGTTTGAAAATGTAATTTTTGTTTAAATAGTTTTTTTGTTTGAAAACTATTTTCTTAAACTGAAAATGGAACCATTCCAATTGAATATTCTATCATTTTATTTGAAAATTCATCTCTTTGCATTCATCATTTTGATTGCAAATGTAACTATTTTGTTGAAAATTCGTTTTTTTGCTGTTCTTTCAAAATTGATTTTTTTTTTAAACTAAAAATGTAAACAACTATTCCAATTGAATATTCCATCATTTTATTTAAAAATGTATCTGTTTGGCTGAACATTAGTTTTTTTAACTAAAAACTTTACTATTTAATTTTTCGTGAACAATTTATCTTTTTTTAGTTGAAAATTCGAGTCTATTTTTGGAAAATTATTTTTTTGTCAGTAATTAATCTTCTTGGTTGACAAATAATCTTTTTCATTAAAAAATCAAGTTTTTCAGTTGAAGATTCATCAATTTAGTTGAAAATTTAATTTTTTGGTATAAAATTCAACTATTCCAGTTGAAGATTCATCATTTAATTCGAAAATTGATCACTTTGTTTAAAAATTCATATTTTTTTCTTGTTTGAAATTAGTTTTTTGAACAGAAAATTTAACTATTCTATTTTTGGTTAAAAAAGTATCTTTTTAGACAACAGCTTAACTGTTTTATTGATGATTGATCTTTTTTTTTAATTAAAATATTTGGTGAAAATTTGTTGTACCTTTTTGGTATAAAATTCATCTATTCCAGTTGAAGATTCATCATTTCAGTTGAAAATTCATCACATTAGTTGAAAATTGAACTGTTTTTTTTTTTTAGAAAATTAATCTTCATGGTTGAATATTCATCTTTTTGGTTAAAACCATACTGGATTTTCATATAGATAAGAAGCCTAACTTTCATAATTATTAATATAGTAATTTGTATTCAAAAATATACCATTAAATTATTTATGAATCGAATTATTTGTCAAACTGTTTCATAATTGGGACATGTTTCATGATAGGTATCTTTACCTTACTTTCGACTATTTCGACAGGTCGTGTGTAGACCATGTAATAACATAGAAAAGAAATAATTCCAGCTTTTGTATACAAAAGAATTGGTAATATTTTTAGTCCATTAATATCGAATTTATAGATTTCACCTTCTGTTTACTTGAAACGGCAAATTACTCAATTTAATTATAGTTTAGATCAGATATTTCAATTCCTTCTTTTTTCTTTAAGGTTTGTTTGGATAGATTATCAAATTTTAATTAATTAACGAGGCCGTACTTAAATTACGTAACAACTCAAGAGTGGGGGGGGGGGGGGTAATTTCACATAAATTTAATATGAATTCAATTTTACGCGTGAAAGAAATCTTGTAAGTGAAAAATAAATTTAGCCAACAATTTTTTTAAAAAGTCAGGGAATTTCATTGGTCAGGAGGACAAAAAAATCTTGCAAAATTCGGGGAATTTCTATGACTTTGAATAACTGTCAAGCAGAATGAATTTGAAATTTTTCAGTTTCAATTTGAAATTGTTTTATTCCGTTGATAAGATTATTTTTCAAAAATATTACAAATTTTAGATTCTGGTCTTTGGATATTGAAATTCTGGGAAAATAAAAAATTTGCTCAAGAAAAATTAAAGAATTTTTTTTATGAAGCTTTGCGGTAAACCTGATACAATATTTTTGTTAGTGATTTATTCACCTAGTATTTATATTTATATTTCCTTCTTTTGCAGTTAATTTCTCCTAGAAATTATCTTTTTATTTATAAATTGTATCATTTGTTTGAAGGTTCAACAATTTTGTTGAAAAGTCATGGTTTTTGGTTTAAAATTCAATTTTCCTGTTGAAAATTCAACTATTTTTTGTAGAACAACTGCAGAAATCTATTTTAGATGGAGATTCAATTAAAACATTTTTTTTTCTTAACTGAAAATTAATCTTTTCTGGTAGAAATTGCATCTCTCTTGAATAAAAATGCAACTGCCTCATTGAAGATTCAACAATTCCGGCCAAAAGTCATCCTTTTTGGTTAAAAATTTAACTGTTCTAATGAAAAATCTTTTTTTTTGGGTTGAAAATTTAAGTATCTTCATGGAAAATTTAATTTTTTTTTGAAACGTAAATATTGGTGTGGAAATGTAAAACTGAAATCCTTTTCTTGATGAAAATTCAACTATTTTTTCGAAAATTTGTCTTCTTAATTTGAAAATTCATCTATTTTAGTAGAAGTTGCATCTTTCTTTGGTAAAAATTCCACTATTTGGTTTAAAATTGAACAATTTTGTCAAAAAGTTATCCCTTTTGGTTAAAAATTCAACTGTTTGGTTGAAAATTCAACTAATTCGTAGAAAATCTACATTTTTTCAATTCTTATTTTGTTGTTGAAATTTCAAATTGCATCTTTTTTAGTTAAAAATACGATTGAAATTTTAACAATTTTGTTAAAAAGGCCTTTTTTTTGTTGAAAATTGAAATTTTTTTTTGAAAACTTGGCTTTTTAATTTGAAAGTTCATCTACTTTAGCAGAAATTGCAATTTTCTTGGATGAAAATGCAATTGTTGGGTGAAAAAGTCAACAATTTTGTTCAAAAAAGTCATCCCTTTTGATTGAAAATTTAACTGTCTTGTTGAAAATTCAACTATTTCGTAGAAAATTCACTTTTTGTTTAAAATTCGTATTTCACTGTTGAAATGTTGAATGAAATTTTTTTGGTTGAAAATTAAATTATTTTGTTGAAAATTCAACTATTTTCTTAAAAATTTATTTGTTATAATTTCAAAATTTGATGTTGAAAAGTCAAATAAATTTTCTTTTTGGGTGAAAATTCAACTATTTTTTGAAAAAATTTTCTTTTTGATTCAAAAGTTTACCTGTTTTAGTATCAATTTCATCAAAGTGCAACTATTTTGCTGAAAATTCAACAATTTTGTTAAAAATGCATTCCTTTTGGTTGAAAATTTACATTTTTGAGATAAAAATTCATGTATTTTCATGGAAAATTTATTTCTTGCTTAAAACTTATATTTTGATGTTGAAAAGTCAAAGTGAAATCTTTTTTCGATGAAAATTCAACTATTTTTCGAAAAATTGTGTTTCAATAAAAAAATTTATCTATTTCAGTAGAAATTGCAACTTTCTTGGATAAAAATGTAACGTTTTGAACGAAACTTAAACATATTTCTTAAAAACTTAGCCTTTCTGGTTAAAAATTCAACTATTTCGTAGAAAATTAAATTTTTTCCTAAAATTCATATTTTGTTGTTGTAAAGTCAACTAAAATATTTTTTGGTTCGATATTCAACGATTTTTTTAAATTGTCTTTTCAATTTGAAAATTCATATATTTTAGTAGAAATTGCATCTTTCTTGGATAAAAATGCAACTATTTTTTGGAAAATTTTACTTTTCGATTTGAAAGTTTATCTGTTTTAATATGAATTTCATCTTTCTTGGGTAAAAATGCAACTATTTTGTTGCAGACTCAATAATTTTCTTCAAAAGTTTTTCAAAAGCTTCAAAAATTTTCTTCAATAATTTTTTTTATCCTTTTTGGTTGAAAATTCATCTATTTTTTTGTAAATTTATCTTTTTCATTGAAAATATATCTCTATTGGTAGATATTGCACTTTTTTTGGATAAAAATGCAACTTTCTGATCAAAAGTTCCACAATTTTGTTAAAAAGTAATTCTTGTCGTTTGAAAATTAACTTTTTTTTTTAAATTCATATTTTCGAGTTGAAAATGCAACTGCTTCCCAAAAAATCGTCACTTGGCTTGAAGGTTGGATATTGTAGGTGTCATTTTTTTTCCTTTCTTGACTGAAAAATCCAAGTTTTTCAAAAATTCGTCTTTTTGGTTTAAAAATTCATTCATTTTTCAATGAAATTTCATCTTCTTCAGTTGAGCTATCAACAATAACACCTTTTTGTTGAAAATTGATGATTTTATGTTGCAAATTCAATTATTTTGTTGAAAATTTCAGTCTTTTGTTGAAGATTTAAGTAACTTTCCAAACAGTCATCTCTTATGGTGGAAAATAAAATTTTTTAATTTAAAATAAATAAATAAAATTGAAAATTTTGAATTTCCTTCTGAAATATTGTTTCAATTCGTTTATGAAAAATCCAATGCTAGAAAAAAAAAAATTAGAATTATGGTATTTGAATGTTAATGGTCACGGAAAATGAAAAATTGGTTAAGGAAAAATCAGGGAATTTTGAAAAGGAAGTTTCATACTGCAAGACATGTATTATCTTAAATATGAAAAATATCCATTAGTTTTAAGCCCCATATCTTAATACTTCCGGAACCCATAAATCACGTATAGTAAGAAGGGGGGGGGGGTAGAATTATTTTGTTACGGTTCGTTCTTGTTGAGGGCCAATAATCCGTTACGTAATTTAATTACGGTCCCTAAGGTACCTTAGAATTGTTGGATTGGAAAGTACTGTTATAATCGAATAATATACGTCTCTCCTAAAATCTTTCCTTCAATATTAAAAATATTTTCAGGTCAGTATATTTTTCCGAAAAAGGGGATTAAAAAGGGTTTTAAAGTCATTTTTTTATTCCAAAATTTTCTTTAGCAAGTTTTGAAAAATCTATTGAACACTTCAACAGTTTCTGCTGATATGTCTTATTGTCATTCATTTTTTCTAGTGCATTATTTCTTAACTAAAAACCCTGAGATGGTAAAAGTATTTTTTTGAGTAAGCTATAAATTATCAATTTGAAAAAATGACTATTTGAAAAACCCACTTCTTCTGTTTTTCTTTCCTTAGAAAAGAAACAAGGAATTGAAAAAAAAAACTATGTGTGGCAGTGGGGTCATACGGCAAAAGTGAAACTTTGATGGAATAACTTTGAAATTTTTTAAGGAGAACATTTAGAAACACAATATTATCAAGTAAATCTGTGCAAAAATTGGTTTGAATATGTATACTAAGTTATACAAACATACATTAACATTAAGCTTTACGTAATTAAAAATAAAGACAATTTTCGAAATTCTACTTACTCTTATAGAGTATATCCTTATTGACTAATTCTTCACAGTGTATTGCACGTTTTTTCATTAAGATATTTGATTTAAAGTAATGTTTTATTATAATTAATCAGAAACTTTATTTTATTTATTAATTTTACATATTATTCATTAGAAATAAAAATAATTCTTTCTGTTATTCAACTTTTCAGTGAGCTTCACATTATGTAATAAAAAACAAATTTTCGGTGTTGTATAAATTATTCTTGATGTTTCTGAAATCATTATTCTTTAATTAATAATTTCTAAAAATCTGCAAAATTACAAAATACTAATGCAACTTAGAGATGAAAACGATTAAATAGATTGATTTATTGAGCACTATGTCACTGGGATAATTGCGTTTTCAAAAATGGGGAAAATGTTTCAAGGACCAGTTTCAGAGGAATTTCTCCAACATGTGCTTTTTACGACCCTAGACAGTCTCTTGTCTAGGAAGGGGTGTCCGCTTCAAGAGGTTGGACTTCACTGTTATTTGAGTTCTTATGAAAATGCGTGCCAACCAAAATCTGTCAATTTCTAATGGAGTTTTCGTTCTTTTCATGTTTTTTCCCTTTTTTTAAAAATGCATTCAGTACTTAGAGTGACCCGGTACGGTTCAGTCGTTCTAGATGAAACTTTAGTATAGTAATAACGAATTCTTAAATAGTGCGTGTAAAGTAAAACATTAATAAAAATCACGTTAGATTATAAAGTGAAAAACTTTGGAATTGAAATAAATGAAGAAATAAAGAATTGAACTAAATTTTCTGAATTTTCAAACAAAATTTGCAATTAATGTGATGAAATTGAATTTCGAAATTTAAAGTAATTTAAAATTTGAACAAAATATAAAGGAAAAAAAAAATTTTTTTTCTCTCATTTCAATTTTAAGTATATTGTTAAAAGTGTTTATTCTTATCTTATCGTCCATTAACATGTGTATGGTGAAAACTTTTCTCACAAAATGTAAGAATCATGGAGTTTTCCCAAAAAAATTTTGATTTACAAAACAGATTAGATTTAAAATTCATTAACATCAAAAACAGTGAAAAATTTCATGAAACCACTAATAAATTCCAAAGATCAATTTTAAATTTGGCTATTAGTGACTGTCACAGGAATTCATAATTTAAATGGAAAAATTAAAAATACTCTTGACAAATTAAATGAACAGGTACCACCTTATGTCATTCAAGAGTGTATTATTAAAGAAAATGAATTAAACCAGAGAATTAATTAAAATAATAAAAAAATGGATAGAAAGTTCAATAACTTAATTGAAATTCAAGGTGATATTCAGAAAGTACATTTAAATATTCATTGTGCGCTTTCACGTGAAAAATCGGACCCATGGTTTCTGAATCTTTTGAAGATTGATATCCCTTTTCATGTTACCAACATTTTGAGATTAGGAGAAGGGTTCAGTAACAAATTTGGGGAAAAAAAGTTTGTCCAATTGCTAGAAGTTGTGAAAGATGTAGAGCTAAATATCCACAAAATTCCAAGTAATAAATTGCAAGAATTCAGATCAAAACTATCAGGTTTATCTAATGATTTTGTTATTAATAACAAAGTATTATCAATTATTGACAAAGAATTATATGAAGGATATAAGCTAACGATTGAATTTTTAAAGAAAAATCCTGATCTCCTGATAACATGTGCAGATAAGGGTAACATTACAATTGCAATTTTGAAAAGTGATTATAACAAAAAAATTATAACAATTCTCGATGACAAAAATAGTTTTGAAGTAATAGAACAAAACCCTCTCAAAAAATTACAAAAATCTACTTTTAATATTTTAAATAAATTCAGATCGAGTGGATATCTTGGGAACATGAATAAAAGTGATATAGATACTGTAAATTCAGTTCTTTCCTTATCTTATGGTCTCATTAAAGCACACAAAGTTGATTATCCACTAAGACCTGTGATATCAACAATAGGTTCTCCGACGAGGAAATTAGAAGAATTACTTAGTAACATCATTAAAAAATCAATCACAACTTCAAAAAACTCGGTTAAAAATAGTACAGTTTTTCTTGAACTCATTGAAGGAATTATAATTCCTCATGATTACATACTAGCTTCTTTCGATGTAGTTGCTATGTTCCCGAACATTCCTTTAGATAAAGTTAAAGAATCGATAGAAAAAAGATGGGATTACATAAAGCAACACACGAAAATCCCATTTAAAAAGTTTATTGAAGCAATCGATTTTGTCTTTCATTCGATCTATTTCCAATTTGATGGCAAATTTTATAAACAAAAATTTGGAACACCAATAGGATCTGTTCTCTCACCTATTTTAGCAGAAATTGTAATGGAAGATTTAGAAAATACAGTTTTTAACAAAATGGAAAATCTAATTAATGACAGATTAGAAAAAGTAGGATTTAAATGCCTTTTCTATGCGAGATACGTTGATGATTCTGTTCTTTGTGTAGAAGCTAGCAAGATTAATATACTGTTAGATTCATTTAATGGTATACATCCCAGATTACAATTCACTTCAGAAATAGAAAAAGAAAATAAATTGAATTTTCTAGACTTAACTCTGATTAAAACAGATGAAGGTAGAATTATAACAGATTGGTACAGAAAGCCTTCATTTTCAGGACGAACTTTGAGCTTTTTGTCAAATCATCCAATACAAATGAAAATTGCAATTGTTAAAAATATGGTAGATAGGGCTATAAAATTATCACATCAAAGTTTCCATAGAAAAAATATTGAAATTTGTAAACAGATCCTTTTTTTGAACCACTATCCACCCTTGTTCATTGAAAAACACATAAACAACAGAATCCATCAGATTAATCAGAAAGACAACAATGTAATTAACACAGATACTAGAGATTTTGATAAATATAACACGGTTGTTTTACCTTATTTTGATAAAATTTCAAAGTGCTTGAGATCTTTACTAAGGAAAATGGGTTTACATACAATATATAGAATTCCATTCAAAAGTAACAGAACTGTCAAATTGGGAAAAGACGTACGTGACAAAATGGAAAAACAAAATTTAGTGTATAAAATAAAATGTAGGTCTTGCAAGGCAGTATATATAGGCCAAACTAGGAGACCACTAAGAATAAGGAGAGATGAAAATCAGAATAATCTTCGAAGGAGTCAGAAATACCATAGTGTGTTGTCAAAACATAGAATCACACATGGACATGAGTTTGATTGGGATGGTGTTAGAGTCCTGTACAATGAATGAAATCAAAGAAAAAGGGAATTCATGGAAATGTTATACATAAAAAGAGAGGGAAACAATGCAATTAATTTGAAAAAAGACCTTTCGAAATATAACAAAGCTTTTGATAGTTTTATCAAATTTTTATAAGAAGCCTGTTTAATTATACGGTTCTGTTCATTCTCAATCAAGACAAGTATTATTGACACTAGTGATTTCTGAAACATTACGGATTTACACTTGTACTGAAAATTAAAAGTTTAAAATCTGTCCAGAAGAAAATTAAAATAATGTAAATAACAGTATGATAAGAAATTTCAGTATCATATATACATACATTACGAATATTAAGCATAAGATAGGTAAATATGTTCTTAGTATCCTATAAAATGATACCCTGATGAGGAGATCTAAAGTGATCTCGAAACATGTTGGTTCCAAAAAGTAGTATAAAAAAGACGGAGAAAGAGAAGGGAAATGAGAGTGAGGATGGCTTGGTTGTCTCTTTTCCAATTCTCTCCCTCTTTTTTCCTATAGTTATATACTTGTCTCTAATGAGCCGATTAAAATGTTTTTTTGGAAACATATTTTGAGGCCTTTCTTTGCAATTCTTTTTCATATATTGAGCTGTTCGAATATGTTTTTTCAAAAGATCTGAATTTTGGATTCATAATGTCTCTGAGTCTTTTTGTTCAAAAATTGAATTTTTGCACAGATTTACTTGATAATATTGTGTTTCTAGATGTTCTCCTTAAAAAATTTAACAAACAGAGACATTAAGCCATAGACCTTGATATTTATTCCTTTGGGTTCGGATTTTAATGCCATTCTCAGGGAACAGGTTTCTGGGTCAACCCTCAAAACTTTGAAATTTTTCGTGAGGAATTATTATGAGTTTTGAGGAGATCGCAGAGAGAGCAAAGAGAGAGAGAGCATACACAGACTTTGGTTGGCGTGGCAGTAGTGGGGATCCCAAAGAGGAGTCTTCAGGACAATTGCGAATCACCGCACAAAAGAGAGACGCGAATAGAGAGAGAATGTATAAAAATCGCACTTGTAAAAGAGAGACAGAGATATATAAATTCATTTAAACGGTCGTTTTTTTCAATTCAATCCCATCCCGAAAGAAGTTTCACTTCAAAAATAATTTTTCACGAAATTAACAAAATTATGGAATGATTACAATTTTTCAAGCATGCAGTTTGCCAGCATATGCAAATAGGCCACATGAAAATCAAATCCAAATTAATTATATTGTTTATCTCATTTTTTATACATTTTCTTACATGTTTTAAAAGTATTAAAAATTGCATTCGAACTGAATTATTAAATGAAACCAATAAGAAAATTTAATTATTCTTCATTGAAAAGTCTAATATTACATTTTTGGTTGACAATCTTTCTTCGTAATTAATTTTATTATTCAGTTGAAAATTGAACTATTGAGTGGAAAATTCAACTTTTTTTAAAATTCGTCCTTCTTGGTTTCAAATTCAACTTTTTTCGTAGATAATTACACTATTTTTCGAGAATTCATAATTTCGGGTACGTAATTCAACTTTTTTGTAGATATTCATTTTTTTTTATAGAAAATTCAACAATTTGGTTAAAAAAAATTTCTTTCATAAAAGGAAAATCTTCTTTGGTTTCAAATTACATTTTTTTTTTCAGATCGTCATTTTGGTTTAAATTCGACCTCTTTTGGGTAACAATCAAATCGCTTTTGGTTAAAAATACTACTATTTGTTCGAAAATTAATCTTTTTGGGTTTCGGATTCAACAATTTTATTGAAAATTAATTTTTTAAATGAATTCAACTGTTTTTAATTTAAAATAAGAGTATTTTCGTTTGGAATATCAACTATTACATTTTTGTTGAGAATTCATTTTTTTCCTTGAAAATTCAACTATTCGTTCAAAATTTAAAGTAATTTGTGTAAGAATAATTTTTTACTTGAAGATTCATTATACATATTATCTGAAAAGTTATTTGGCTGAAAATGAAAATAAATTATTGTTAAAAATTCATAATAGCGAGTCAAAAATTCAACTTTTTGGTAGAAATATCTTCTTTCTATTCTGAAATTTCAGCAACTTGGTTGATTTTTTTTCTGAAATGAGAAATCATTTTTGCTTTGAGAATTCAGCTCTTTTGATAGAAATGTTATCTTCTTCAATAAAAATGCAAGTGATAAGTTGAGAATTCATCTTCTTAGGTTAAACATTTAATTAAAAATAAAACTATTTTCTCTATGAAATATGAACTTTTACATTTTTTGTAGAGAATTCAACTTTCTTGGTCGTAAATTCAAATAATTGGTTGAAATTTGAACTACCTTGTTGAAAATTGAAAATTAATTGAACTTTTGACCTGAAAATATGAAACTTCAACAAAAAAGGTAATTTTCCAAAAAATAGTTGAAGTTTAGAACCAAAGACGAATTTAAAAAAAAAAATTGAATGTTTAACCCAAAAAACGATTTAAAAAAATAATCAAGTTTGCTACAAAAAATGTGAATTTTTAACAAAAATGTTCATTTTCAAAAAAAATATTTTAGTTTTCAACCAAAAATATAAATTTTTGGCAAAAAGATGATTTGCATCGAAAAAGTTAATTTTCAACCAAATACTTGAATTTTCAACACAAAAAATAATTTTCAACCAAATAGTTGAATGTTTAACAAAAAAAATTCTTGAAAGAACAAATAAATTTTCAACCAAAATAGTTAAACGCCTAACCGAAAAAACAATAAAAAAATTAAACTATCCACCGGAAAATATGAATTTGTTAAGAAAAATGTTCACTTTAAAAAAAAAAGGTATTTTTCAAGCAGAAAATATAAATTTTTAACAAAAAAGTTCAATTAGAACAAAAAAGTGGATTTCCAACCAAATGGTTAAATTTTCTATTCAAAGAAGAATTGAAAAAAAAAGTTGATTGTTTAATCCGAAGAAATAAATCTTTTACTAAACAATTGAACTATAAACAAAAAAATTAATTCTCAACAAAAATGAGAATTTTTTAAAGAAGAATTGAAAATTCGAAAAAGAAAGATTTTTCAAGCAATGCAGAAAAAAATCATATCCAAAATGTAAAGATTTCAAAAAATAGAGACGAATTTTCGAAAAAGTAAGCTGAATTTACAAGTTGCATTTTTATTAACAAAATTTCATTCTCAAAAAGAAAAAACGAATTTTCCGAACAAATTTTTAAATTTTTAACCAAAGAAATAAACTTTAAACTGAAATGATGCATCTTCTAGCAAAAAATAGTATATTATGCGCATACGATATTTTATTCATATCGGACGTCACTTTCCAGTCCCTAAGGAATAAAAAGTCATTTTACTCCCTAGGGACTGAAAAGTGACGTCAGAAGTAAATAAATTCAATTTTCAAGCGGAAGGTTGAATTTTCACCCCAGACGATGAATTTTCTACCAAAAAGGACAAATTTTCAACAAAATAGATCAATTTCAAGCTAAAAAGATAAATTTTCAACAAAAAATTGAATACTTTAATTTTAAGTGGAGAAAATAAGTTTTTGACAAAATAAAATAAATTTCCAACGAAATAGTTGAGTTTTCAAATGAAATTATAAATTTTCAACAACAACAAATAAATGTGTAAAAAAATTTGGACAAAAAGAGAAATATAGTTAATTTTTCAGTTAAAAAAATAATAATAATAATTAATTTACAACCAAATAGTCGATATTTCAACAAAACAGTTGAATTTTAATTAAGAAACAAAATTTCTATGAAAAATTGGAATGCCCCCCCCCCCCCAAAAAAAAGAAGAAACACATTTTTAAAAAAACAAATTTTCATCGAAAAAGTTGATTTTTAACCAAATAATTGAATTTTCAACCAAAAAATATGGATTTTTGACAAAAAAGGTAATTTTCAATCCAAATAAAAATTTTCAACAAAATAGTAGAATTTTTAACCTAGAGAAACTAATTTTTTACACAACAAATGCATTTTCAACCCGAAAATATAAATTTTTAACGAAAAACTCAATTTGTAATCAAATAGTTGAATTTTCAGCAAAGAAGATAATTTTTAACCAAATGGTTGAGTTTTTAACCCGAAAATATGTTTTTTCAAACAAAAAGTTATGTCATTTTCAACCAAATCGTCGAATTTTCAACAAAATAGTTTAATTTTAACTAAGGGACAAAATTTTAATGAAAAAGTAGATTGGTTAACCCAAAAAAAACACATTTTTTACAACAAAAAAATAGATTTTCAATCCGGAATTATAAATTTTTAACGAAAAAGTTCATGTTTAACCAAATATTTGAATTTTTAACCAAAAAATATGGATTTTTGTCAAAGAAGTTAATTTTTAATCCAAAGAAGAGTTTTCAACAAAAAACTAGAATCTTTAACATAAAGAAACGAATTTTTTTACAGAAGAATTGAATTTTCAACCTAAAAATATAAATTATCAACAAAAAAGATAACTTCGAACCAAATAGTTGAATATTCGATCAAAAAATTTGAACTTTCAACAAATACGTTCAATCTTAAACAGATGGTTGAATTTTCAACCCAAGGACAAATTCTCAACGAAATAGTTGATTTTTTAAACAAGATAGTTCAGCGATCAAAAAAATTGATTTTTCTACCTAAAAATATGAATTTAAGAAAAAAAAAAAGTTCATTTTTGAACCTAATAGTTGAATTTTTGATAAAAAAAATATCCGTTTTCAATAAAAAAGATAATTCGTAACCAAATGGTTGAATTTTAAACCCAGAGACGAATTCTTAGCGAAATAGATGAATTATGAACCCTAAAAAATTAACAGTTTACCCTCAAAAAGTCCAATTTTTTATAAAACACTTGAAGTTTCGTTCCAAAAATATGTATTTTCAACAAAATAGTTCAATGTCAACCAAATAATTAAACTGTCGACTAAAAAATTTGAATTTTCAACAAAAAATTGTAATTTTGAACCAAATTGTGAAACTTCAACCGAAAAATATTCATTTTAAAAACAAAAATTAATTTTCAACAAACTGATTGAATTTTGAACCCAAAGACGAATTCTTAACTATATAGTTGAATTTTGAACCAAAATAGCTTGTATAGAGCATCAGACCGAAAATCTGGAATTAATAATCAATATTAAGAAAAAAGTAGTTTAATTTTTAATCCGGGGAAAAAATTTATAAAAAATTGGATTTTCGAACCAAAAATATGAATTTTTAACAGAAAAACGTTTATTTTCAACCGAAAAATGGATTTTTCAACCAACGTACCCGTTGCAGAGCCATCTTTTGATGATCAGAAAACGTACTAAATGTTATCTAATTCTAATGTACACGTGTAGATTACACGTTTAGATATGATTAGCTCTCGACTAGAGAATTTTTAAGAAAAGTAAATGAAATTGGTCCAAATGTGGATAATAATTGCTTAAGTAATAAGATAACGGCTAGTATATATAGAAGTGACACCTATGTCACGTCTTTCGAGTTGCAGATCCATACATTTTTTTTAAACCAGGGTTTTTTCGATCGAGAAATGAATAGTATTACTTGTACTTGGTTTTTCGCTTTTATAATATTTCTTATTTCTACCCGTAAGTATTCAGAATGTAATTTCAAATCGATTATTCATATTAAAATATAATTTACATGGAATCAGTTAAAACACATGTTATTATAATTTCACGTGTCATCTTGCGGCGTAAATACATATTTACAAAAAAGTGTCTTACTAATTCTTATAAAGTCTTCTTCTATAAATTATTCGTCATCATTTTCATAAAATCAACACAAATCCAGACCTTTTTCTTCGAAAGAAAGAATTTTCATTTGAATCAGTTGAAACATATGTTATCATAATTTCACGTGTCATCTTGCGACGTAATTACGTCTTCACAAAAAAGTGTCTTACTACTTGTTATAAAGTCTTTTTCTATAAATTATTCATCATCGTTTTCATAAAATCAACTCAAATCCAGACTTTTTTTTCTTCGAAAAAAAAAATTTCATTTGAATCCGTTGAAACATATGTTATCATAATTTCACCTGTCATCTTGCGGCGTAATGACGTATTTGCAAAAAAGTATCTTTCCAATTGTTACAAAGTCTTTTTCTATAAATTATTCGTTATCATTTTCATAAAATCAACTCAAATCGAAACATTTTTTTCTTCAAAAGAAAGAATTTTTATTTGAATCAGTTGAAACATATGTTATTATAAGTCTGCGTGTCATCTTGCGGCGCAATTTTCACAGAATTTTGTTATGAACTATTCGTTATTATTTTTTATTAAATCCATTTGAGTCCGGACTTCTTTTCTTTCGGAAAGAAAAACTTCTTTCCCAGACTTCTTTTTTTTCTTTGAAACAAAGACTTTTTCTTTGAATCAGTTGAAACATATGTTCTTATATAGCGACGTGTATTTCATCTTGCTGTGAAATTATGTATTTACAGAAAAATTGTCTTACTAATTGTAACAGAATAATTTGTTATGAATTATTCGCCGAAATTTATTATAGAATCAACTGAAATTCAGACTTCTTTTTCTTTAAAAGAAAAACTTTTTATTTGAATTAGTTGTAACATATGTTATTATATACGTCCACATGCATTTCATCTGCTGGCGTAGTCACGTATCCACTGAAGGAAAACAAAAATCTTATTAATTTTTACAAAATAATTTGCTATAAATTTCTCGACATTTTTTTATATAAAATCTATTCAAATCCAGACTTCTTTCTTTTTTAAAAAAAGTTATTTTTCTTTTAAACAAAGACTTTTTTTATATCAGTTGAAACATATGTGATCATATATCCAAGTTTATTTCATTTTTCGGTGGAGTTATGTATTTACAGCAAAATTGTCTTACTAATTGGTACAAAATTATTTGTATTAAATTATTTGTCCTAATTTTTTATAAAATAAACTAAAATCAGCTGAAACATATGTTACTATAATTCCATGTGTATTTAATCTTGTGGCGTAATAATGCATTTACTGAGAAAACGTGTCTCACTAAGTGTTACAAAATGATTTGCTATAAATTACTCGTCATTATTTTTCTTTACATCAATTTGAATCCAGACTTGTTAATGATAAAAATATATTTTATCGCAAATTTTTGCTGATATAAAGAACTTTCGGCAATGGACAATGAGAAGCTTCCGGCATATATGGATCCGGATCACCAAATGCCACCGCCAGGACAAAATCGATTTGCGAATTACAATAATGGTCACACCTTTTATGAGAATGGGCGTTTGGTTGGAGCAGTCTGCAGGCGGAAATTTGTAAAAATAGAGGATCTCATTCGAAAGGAACGGATGGAACCGGAAGGTAGAGTGGGGCACATAAAATTTTCGAATTTCAGGTTTTGCTATTGCTTTCTTCAAATCAAAATACCCCTCTTCAAATAAAGACCTAGATTTTAAAGATGATTCTGAGTTTCCAAGTAGAGGGGGAAGTATGAACGTTAGATGCCCCCCCCCCCTAATCAAAAACGTAATTACGTATATACTTAAAGGAGTGTCTCACTAATTGTTACAAAATCATTTGTTACATATTACCCGTCATTTTTTCATGAAATAAATTCAAATCCGAACTTCTTTTTCTTTGAAGAAAAAAACTTCTTCAGACTTCTTCTTTAAAAGAAAGAACTACGTTGGACCAGTTCAAACATATGTTATATTAATGCCACGTGTATTTCATCTTGCGACGTAATTATTTCATTACGAAAAAAGTTTCTTACTAATTATTACGAAATCATATGTTATAAATTTCTGGCCATTATTTTTTATAAAATTCATTTGAATCCAGACTTCTTCTTTATACTTTTTCTTCTTCTTCTTGGAAAGGAGGACTTTCTTTGAATCAGTTGAAACATATTTTATTTTAATCCCACGTGCATTTAATCTTGCTGCGTAATTACGTATAAAATCATTTCATATAAAATCACGTTATATCCAGACTTCTTTCCTTTCTTCGAAAGACTTTTTATTTCAATCAGTTGAAATATAGGCTATTATATATCCACGTGCATTTCATCTTCCGGCGTAATTACGTATTCACTGAAGAAAGTGTCTTACTAATTTTTATAAAATCATTTGTTATAAATTTGTCGGCACTATTTCTTATAAAATCCATTTAAATGCATACTTCTGCTTTATACTGTTCCCGCATCTTCTTCTTCAAAAGAAATACTTTTCTTGAATCAGTTTGAACATATGTTATATTATATATATATATATATATATATATATATATATATATATATATATATTATCATTATATAGTATTTCTTCTTCCGGCCTAATCACATATTTACTGAAAAAAGTGTCCAACTTATTTTTATAAAATCATTTGTTATAAATTGTTCGACATTATTTTTGATCAAATCCATATAAATCCAGACTTCTTCTTTACACTTCTTCTTGTTCTCCTTCTTATTAAAAAGAAAGAGTTTTTTGAATCAGTTGAAACATATGTTATTTTAATTCCAAGTGTATTTAATATTGCTGTGTAATTACGGCTTTACCGAAAAATTGTCTTAATAATTGTTACAAAATTATTTGTTACACATTTTTTCTCATCATCTTTTATTAAATCAACTTAAATCTAGACTTCTGTTTCTTTGAAATGAAGAATTCTTATTTGAATCAGTCGAAACATATGTTATTATATATCCATGTGTATTTCATCTTCTGGCGTAATTACGCATTTACTGAAAAAAGTGTCTCACTAATTATTACAAAATCATTTGTTACATATAAACCGTCATTTTTTTTATGAGATGAATTTAAATCCAAACTTCTTTTTCTTTGAAAAAAAAACTTCTGTAGACTTCTTTTTTAAAAGGAAGAACTTTTTTGGACCAATTATGTTATTATTATTTTATTGTTATATATGTTATTTTGATTCTACTTGTATTTCATCTTGTGACTTAATTATTTTTTGACCAAAAAAGTGTCTTACTAATTGTTACAAAATCATTTGTTATAAATTTCTTGACATTATTTTTTGTAAAATCCATTTAAATACAGAGTTCTTCTTTATACTTCTTCTTCTTCTCATTCAAAAGAAAGACTTTTTTCAATCAGTCAAAAAATATTATATTTTAATTCCAAGTGTGTTTAATCTTCCAGCGTAATTGCGCAACGCATTAACTGAAAAAAGTGTCTCACTAATTATTACAAAATCATATGTTATAAATTTCTCGACATTATTTTTTATAAAATCCATTTAAATCCAGACTTTTTTTATAGTTCTTCTTCTTCTTCTTTAAAAGAAAGACTTTTTCTGAATCAGTTGAAACATATGTTATTTTAATTCCATGTGTATTTCAACTTGCGGCGTAATTGAGTCTTTACAAAAAAACAAACTCATATTGTCATACATTTTTCGTCGTCATTCTTTATAAAATCAACCTAAATCCAGACTTATTTTTTTTCTTCGAAAGGCTTTTTATTTGAATCAGTAGAAACATATGTTATTATATATCCACGTGTATTTTATCTCCCGGTATAATTATGTCTTCACTGAAAAAAGTGTCTTACTAATTGTTACAAAAACATTTGTTACACATTTTTTATCATCATTTTTTATAAAATCAAGCTAAATCCAGACTTCTTTCCTTTCTTCGCGATACTTTTTATTTGAATCAGTTAAAACATATGTTATTTCAATTCTACGTGTATTTCGTCTTGCGGCGTAAGTACGTCTTTATAAAAAAAGTGTCTTACTAATTGTTACAAAATCATTTTTCATAAATTGTTCGTCCCTATTCTTCATAAAATCAACTTTAATCCAGACTTCTCTTAATCCTACTTCTCCTTCGAAAGAAAGATTTTTTATTTGAATCAATCGAAACATGTATATATATCCGCGTGTATTTCATCTTGTGCCATAATTGCGTAATTCACTGGAAAAAAGTGTCTCATTTATTGTTACAAAATCATTTGTTATGAATTTCTCTAGTTATGTTCAGAATTCTTCTTTATACTTCTTCTTCTTCTGCTTCTTCAAAAGAAAGACTTTTTTGAATCATTTGAAACATATGTTCTTTTGATTCCAAGTGTATTCAATCTTGCGGCATAATTAGGTCTTTACTAAAAAA